>CM057811.1:77389467-77411967 GCA_030067965.1 Latrodectus elegans
GAGCTCATGGCTGCTTCTACATCTTGTTTGCCAAGGCAATTTTTGCAAAGTCTCTGTTTTAAAATTTCAACTTCTATTTCTGCATAAAAAAATTATCTAATAATCGCACAAAAAAGGAGAATACAGACTTAATTTTCCATTTTAGAATAAAGTGATTTAAAAGAAAAAATTACTTGCTTATTCCAACAAAAATTAACTGAATTTCCCTTTTTTATTGAAATCAATAATTCAAAAAAATTTTATTAAAAGCATTTACATGCAATTTTCAAACAGCAATGTATTTTAATTAATGCTATATTAAAATAAAAATATTGTGTACAGCAGAGAATCTTTTAAGTCTTTTATCAATGAAGAATTACAGTCTTACATTTGTTTCATTTTGCCAAAGAAGGTAGAGTATGAAAAACCTTCAAACAAATCATCATATAAAAATTGAATAAAAATATATAAGATCTTATTATATTTCCACAAATACTTACTTTTGTTGTTGTAGCCTAGGGCCAGCTTGGTTGGCAATATGGTGTGAACAGCTACACTTTTTCATCTGAAAGGTAATTTGGTGAGGAGTCTGAATTCCTTAGTACAAACATGGCATAGGTACATATTTATAGGGTAGACAACCATTCAGAGCCCATTCATACAAGGGAAGCACAAAGACAGGAAATACATCCATGTACGAACCGGGAATCGAACCCAGGACCACCCTATCCGCTGGCCTATAAACATAATGGGTGTCACGAATGCTTAATGCGAGTACATTCACTTATTATTTAAAAAAAAACTATCAAACTTAAAATTTATTCTATTAGTTTCATTATTTATTTCTATATTTGTTGTCCATAATATTTAATAAGATGATATAAATGTACTAAAATATTTTAAATATTAAAATACTTAAATGAATGAAGATTGTATTCCCTAAGAAGCTATATAGTTATAAGAACTAATGACTTAACAAACTAATAATATAGCTTTTAGGAAAAAACACTTCCTATATTATATCATTTTAAATAATCATTAGCTAAATGGTCAACTACCTTTCTAAATGAAAATAATATGAAATACCATATTTTCAAAAAAGTGAATTTATTTTAACTTTCTTTAACTTATTCAAAATCTGTGTAAAATTCAATAAAGCTTAAGAATTAAGCTAAAAAAAAGGCATACGAAAGGGTTTCACATTAGACATTACTTAAGTTTAGAAAAAAGTAATTTCTCAACTATACATTTCGCTTATTGCAGTATCTCCAACAAAAATTTATTTATCTATAGTAATCCCGCCCATTCATTAACATAATCAGTATACAAATTTCAATATATTAAGTTATTTACTTGTAAAACTTTAAATCATTGTATGAAGATGAATCACACGACATGCTAAACAATTCTTCTCTTTAACCGCCTGTATACATTTCTAATATTCAATACGATAGTTGAAAAAAACGATAAAATAGGCTTAAAGATATATTATCATTGGTCAAAGAATAGACATAATAAGAATTGGATTTCTCGATTACAATTGAATGCAAATCAATAAAACAATGCTTTGATCGATTATGATTGTTTTGAAAGAATGTTTATTTTATATGCATGTAAAATATTGTGAATAATTTTGGATTTAATAAGAAGTAAAATAAGGTGAATAATTTTGGGTTTAAGAAATAATATATAATTTCAGCATGCAAAAATATTTTGCATACTTCCTCAATTTAAAATAAAAATTTATTGACATAAGGCAAATAAGAATTGTATGACATTTAATGACAGGTCATGTATGCTAAAATTTAATATGATGTATGCTAAAATTTAATATGATGTATGCTAAAATTTAATATGATGTATGCTAAAATTTAATATGATGTATGCTAAAATTTAATATGATGTATGCTAAAATTTAATGGCAAGAGAATTTAATGACATTTAACTAAAGGCCATGTATGTCAAAGTTTACATTGATGAAATATTATATCTATATTTTAAAAAGCATGTAAAAATGTAGGAAATCTATTATATTACTATACATTTTTCCTATTTCAAAATTTATGTTAAATTAAATTAGGTTAGAAACATAATTTTAAAGATTAATACGATACTAATTTGTCCTGTAATTTGATATAACAGTATAAAGATTTTCAGAACAACTCTATTGTGATGTGCTTATTTTATTTATATGTAAATAAAATTGCGGCAACTCTTTTGAAAGATAAAAGTAAATAAAATTTCCTCGGAAACATTAATAAATATATCAACGATGGAAATATGATTGTCTTGAATATTATACTACCGACAAAAGAAATCAATTAAATTCAGACTTGCAGACAGTTAAATTTGAACTTACCCATGAAAGATTTCTGTCTGATAATCCAGTTCAAAGATTCCATGCAGTTTATAAAATAATTACGTAAATAAATAAACGAGAAAGCTGATAAATTTAACAGCCATAAGTATATACGAATTCCGGTTTCAAATAAAAAAATAACCGTCACGATTTTGATCCAACTAAATATCAAAAGACATACCCAAATCGTGAAAAGATGAATACTACCGGTTCTTTTTAACTGCACAGACATTGCAATTATTTTTCAAACTATTTATCATTAATCTTATTTACATAAACTCGTATATAATAATAAAATTGAGTTAGAATTACAAAATTGCATTTTCAGATAGTTAAAGATAATATCTCACGAAATAACTTACTTAAAAACAAATCTTGCGAATTGAAAGATAAAAGAAAAAGTAAAAACCTTTCGCTTCAAATATTTTGAAATAAAATTTTAAAAATTTTAAATATGAGTCATTTAAGAACTAGAGAGAACATAATTTGTGTGTATATATATATTATATATATATATATATATATATATATATATATATATATATATATATATATATATATATATTATATATATATATATATATATATATAAATATTTGAAAACTGGTTAACTACAATATGATTTGTTAATTAAAAAGTGATAATTTAAAGCTTATTTTTAACACTTAATATAACAAGTCCCAAATAAGCGAATTCACAAATATACCTGGTTGTCTTCTGATGGTTTAACTATATAGACTATATACATGTGGCTATATAGACTATATACCAAATAGACTATATACATGTGGACAAGATAAACCAAAGCAATATGAGGGATGTGAGAAACTACAGAAGTGCAAATGTGGACAAAGACCATTTTTCTTGCCTGTCTTGCCCAAAATCAGTTTCAGGTTATGTGATAAATTCTGCATTAAAAAAAGGAAATACATGTTTTAAACCAGACGTTACCAATTAAAATCAAAGATCCAATAATTCTTGAAAAGTATAAGACCAGAATTTCCAAATATTTAATTCTAGAAAATAGAAGTCCCGAAATTAAGATGTCAGTTGACACTCGTTAAAAGAAAAAAAGTTATATCAGCACAGGAAACACTCCTAAATTTAAAACCTGAAACAGGAAATTATTGGTTTGATTAAGAGTGCAAAGAGGCCACTGAAAACAGAAACAAAATGTTAAAGGATGATGATACCAAGTGCTATATCAGTAGTTATAAAGAAAAGATTAAAAATATGAGAAAAGTGGATAAGAAAATACATAAAAAAACAACAGTTCATTCTAAGAAGTAATAATGAAAAGATTGGCAAACCTGAATAGCTAGAAATAATCAAGGAGATTTTAGAAGCTAATGAATAACATAAGAAAAGAGAATTCAAACTTATAACTATTCCATGTAGAAATAAGAATGGAAAACTTGTGGGTGAACCCATTGAGGTATTGAAGGCATGGAAGATATATTTTCAGGATCTACTTAAAGGAAAAGATGAAACTCGTTACTCTCTTGGTATCTCTGATGAATTAAGTACTCCTTCAAAGAAGGAAAACAAACCCCTACATTTGAAGACGAAGCGATGTTGGTGGTTAAAAAACTTGAAGAAAACACATCGGTTGGTCTTGATTACATATCATCTGAACTACTGGAGATAGATTAAAATTAGCTTTTAAATGTCATTCATAAAATTACGATTAAAATTTGGATCACGGAGAAAATACCCGTTGAATGGGTGGAAGGCTACATCTTTCCTATTTTTTTAAAAATGTTATCAGCTTGAATGTCGTAACTATAGGGCCATTACTCTTCCCAACACGGCATATAAAATCTGTACCAACATACTTTATTCAAGACCCCTAAACTTTGTGGATAAGTAGATTGGAAATTACAGATGTGGATTTAGAACTTAAAGATTCACCATTGACTAAATCCATTCCTTAATACAAATTTTTGAAGAAAACACTAAAGAATGTAATATCAAAACTTACCACCTGCTTATAGACTTTAACGCGGTGTAGTACAACATAAAGAGAGAAGCTCTTTGAAGCAATGGCAGAGTTTAAAATCCCCACTAAGCTGATTAATTTAACAAAAGATACCCATGGTAAAATGAGATGTAGGATTAAAATTTAAAACCTTCTCCCTAAACATTTTAAAACAGGAGGAGATTCCAGTACTTTATTGCAGTTCAATTTACCGTTAGAAAATTACAATAGAGACAGGGGGTTATACCTAAAGGGTACTTTATGAAATGAATTGCTGCAAATTTTAGCCTATCCAGATGACATTGATATTATTGGCAGGTCAGAAAAAAAGGCTTTTCCAGTACTGGAATCATCCGCCACAAGAATGGGCTTCAATTTTAATGAAGGCAAAACCAAAATCATGGAAATTTCATTCTCTAAATTATTCTATCATGAAAATTATTCAAATCCTATGTGCACCAATGTCTATACCTTTGAGAGAAATTGTTTGGCCCAGTGCAAGAAGAAGATGGATACAATTTTAATCTTTACTGACTCTATAGGCAATCGCGAATACTACACAAATTATCCGTAATAACTGATTATGGTGGATTGGACATGTTTGGAGAAGATAAATGATAATCCCATAAAAATCTTACATTTAAAATAAAAACTGAGAGATTCCGGACTAAAGGATTGCTGAAGGGAGTTTGAGATTGAGACAGTTAAGACCTGTAGAGAGCTATTGTGCACGTGAAGAAGAATCTAACAAATGTGTTAAGGATAATATGAAAGTTTTTTTTCTGGAGTTTCTGACTTGATGATTGTAGCTGCAAATCTATCTCAGTTTAAATACAATATTTCGAGATCAGGAAGAACGCAGTTTCAATGTTAACCGTATGAAAATTTTTCAAGAAAATCTTATTTGCATGATACTCATGTATGCATATAATGATTTGTATGTTTAGACCTTTGGTCTTCTGTTGTCATTGTACGTTCTTCTTATACAATCCGCGAACTGGTGCATCTAAACTAGTCCCTCATCTATATAAATTTAAATGAAAATCTATGCAGGAATGTTCTATTAACTCGTGAATTCTGCTTTTAAGTGTACATTTCAACGAATTTACATCTGGAGAGAAGCGAATATTTAATATTTTCAATCAATCAATATTAAATCTCCTATTGTGTTCATTTTCTATGTATCTATTTTGATAAAAAAATTATGATCTAAATGGAATGACCAACATGCACTGCTGTTGTTAATCTCGTAAATCAGATAATGGACAATTTTGCCATTGCATTTTTATCTCCAAATACTTCCAAAACTTTATGAAGACTTGGAACTAGTTTACGTAATCATATTGCTTACTATCGACATAATTCATGTAGAATACCATAAATAATATTGGTCATAGATATACACAGCTGCAATGTTTATCCGGATTTTATAATCTCTATGGAAAATATTTTCTAATTTATTCACTGGTCAGTTAAAAGACTTAAAGATTAAAATGGTGTACTTGTTGATATCAGAAATTGTAAATGAACTATATAACATATTTTAGGTGCTCTAAGTCACAAAATGTAAAAAAAAGTATTGTTACCTATGTTTATCGAATTTGCTTACAAGTATTTTAGTTATCAGCAGCATTTTGCTTAATATTTGTGTGGGCGTGTGATATTCGAGAATTATTTAACAAATAACATGCATTTAAATCTTTCGTTCAAATCAAAAAGATAAATACTAAATTACAAGGCATGACAGCCAATGTGGGCCAAGGCCTATAGTGTCCATCTCCATTTTCTTGACAAAGAGTCCCTGGGGTACGAAGCATGTGTCCAGATTAGGTGGTCAGCCTAATGCGATATCCCCAGTATTGAGTTCCTAATCATGCTTGGTACTTAGCTTACCAACCCACTAAAGGGAGGAAAGGCTGAGTCGATATTTCCCAGTCAGAATCAAAATTTGGATCTGCATCTTGTGAGCGTGGAACGCTACCACAAAACCAAAGGATTCCCAAATTTATAAATTCAGATACATAATGAATCAAAAAATGTATTTTATATGAAAAATAAAAGAAATGAAAAATATTTTAATACATACTGTCTACAAACAACTGAATAATTATATTTTTTTTTTTTACTACAATTGCCCCATTTGTAGCAAATGATTTATTTAGAGCTTGAAAAATGTCAAGGTAATAAAGTCTGTACAAATAAAATATAAAATTTTAATTGGATATTAAAGTAAAATTATTTTTCAAAGTAAGTTTATTATTTTTTACAGTACAGTGAGAAAAATTTTCTGTTGTTGTAAACTCTAGAATAATTTTTAATATTTCAAATTTCTCAAAAAAAAAAAATCAATATTATAGTTTGTTCAATAATTTGTTTTTTAAAAAAAATTTTTACGAAATTTTCATCCTGAATTCATGGCCTTCATAGAGTTAAATCACTGTGAAAATTGTGTTTACTTTTAGACTTTTTTCCGAAATGTATAAATATTTCATGTTCCATAAAAAGGGAGGATTAAATAGCACCTGAATCCATATATTACTTTATAAATTTTATACCTACACAATCTGAAAGTAAAATACAATCTTTTCAGTGAGTTCTCTGACAAATTGAAAGGCTTCATTCAAAAGTTTATATTCGCAAAGAAGCACAAAAAAAAAAAGTTTTCTCGAATTTCTAAACACCCTAATTTTAAGAAGAACCAGGAAAAATTCTGTGAATTCTGATACATTTTTACGATGAATTTCCAAAGAATTTTCCTTATAATATCTAATGTGAGCTTCAATATTTTTCCATTTCGAGATTCCTGTTTTTTGATGCTAATCTGAGAACACTTTTATGTATTCTTTAAATAATTTTCAAAACTAAATATTTTCCTTTCAATTTTCTAATGAGAGATTTATTTTGTGTTTACTCTATAAATAGATTTATGTACTTAATGATACATATTTTATTACTTGAATTATAAATTACTTTTTGATTTAAAAATGTGTATTTAGTTTTTAGTTTATTTTTGAGTACATATAATATGAAGTAAATTTTTCATTTTTATTTTCACAGAGATTTGCATTAATATAATTATGAATTTTAACCATTATTAACAAAAATTATTATTTGCATGTGTATAGAGGCATAAATATTTTAATTCATTCCCGATTTCAAGAGAACTAAAATACATACGAAAAAAGCTTTAAAGCAGCAAAAAAAATAAAATCTGTTACTGTACAATGCCCGATAATTAAAATGTCCATGTTTCAATATTACAACTGTAGAATTGATGATACCTTACATAATAGAACACTCAATAGATGTGCTATCATAGCCCAAAAGAAGATCTTCTTAATTTGGAAACAGGGACCAAGCAGAAGAACCCCCAAAAAAATGGCCTGCACCTCCAGAGATATCATTTCACATAGTGATGACGACATACCCCAGCCACCATTAGCGAGTATGATGGATCTTCGATTGGGTTGGGACTCGAATTCATCACCTTTTGATATTGAGGATAAACACCCAACTAAACAAGACATCGTGAATTAGAGATGAGAATAAACCACTGTCTCAATCATATCAAAAGAAAATCCATGGTTAGAACACCCAATAAATTATCATGGAAAAGATTAATAATTATATTACATGTTATATAGATACATTTTTTCCAGTTAGAAAAAGAAAATTGCATATAAATGTTTTAGAAATTCATTTCTCTCTCTCTCCACTCTTATATATATATATATATATATATTTTCAAGACATAAGCAACAGTGATATCTTAAAAACTATTCAATGATAATTCCCAAATGAATCCTAAATGAGAAATTTGTGACTTCAAATATTTTTAGATTTTTAGCAATTATTTGACGAAAAAATTAATTACTTTATTATAATAAATATTGACATATTTTAATAACGCTTGAAAATCTCAATGTTGTAAAATTGTGCCTCAAATCCAACATTATATCATTTACATTCTAAAAATTGAAAACAATCTAAACAACAGACAAATTGATTTACTCAATGAGAAAATTTATTACTATATTTATTTTTTGTCCAGTAATATGTATATATATATATATATATATATATATATATATATATATATATATATATATATATATATATATATATATATATATATATATATATATATATATATATATATATATGTGTGTGTGTGTGTGTATATATATATATATATATATATATATATATATATATATATATATGTATGTATATATATATATATATATATATATATATATATATATATATATATATATATATATATATATATATATATATATATATGTATGTATGTATGTATGTATGTATGTATGTATGTATGTATGTATATATATATATACTCGAATGTATGTTTCAAGCAAAAATAAAATTATCTTTCCAGAAAAGGGTCAAAATCACTTCATTTATGTGAATAATGAAAAATATATCGATGTTATTACTTATGTGATAAGGATATCTCATTTGATTTCTTCTTAAATTATTATAAGTAAAATCTATAATTTAAAGGAGAAATTTCCCTTATACCTTTCCAGGAAAAATAATTATAATGGTTTATAATATCGTTCGCGAATATTCTAGCTTGCAACAAGTTAAATATTTGAAGAAACATTTCATTTTTAAAGTGTGAAAATTGTGACTGTAGTTGGTTTTGTAATTAATATTTAAAAAGACTGCCTAATTTTAAAGTAAATTATTAAATCACCTGAAGCTTTTATTTATAGTAAATATCTATCTTCATTTAAATAAATTAGTAATCAAAAAAATTTTAGAAAAATATTCCACACTTTTGATTTAAAAGTATTCTACACTTTAGATTACCAGTGTACCTACAGAACAGCTTTATTATAGCATTAAAATTCCTATTTTTAAAAAATATATATAATTTAAGAAAAAAATTTTTAGTCTGCCACGATTATTAATGATTTTGAATTGAATTCATTTACAAGACAATTTGAAATTGAACTATACATAACACTACTCGGACAATTATTGCTCTCTGCAGTATACTTGTGACTGATACAATAACAATACTTATTACTGCTACAATAACCATACCTGTTACTGCATCAATAACAATACTTAATCTTTTAAGCAATTCTTCCAAACGAGGAAGAATTGCTTAAGTGATTAATAAATATCATTTCTGTAGAAAATCATCAAATTATTTTTAGGAATTAAATGGTTAAATTTAAATAATTTAAATTCAAATTTGGTATGCTTAAAGAACTAAAATCTACATTTGGGCATTCAAAATTTGACTTCTTGGAAAATAACTCTTAAATAAATTTGAAATTCAGACAAATTTATGTAGCGTGTTTAAAGGTTACAAAGTTAATTTCACAAGCCATTTTACACACAAACGATTAGTAAAGTAAATTAAAATATATTTTTGTGATAGAATATTGTAAGTTTAGCTTAATACAGGAAACACTGTATAGCAGTTAGTTTAAAAGGAGTTTCAAAGATAAATTTAGCGGTACACCATAAATTTATTTAATTGCATACCCAGTAAAACCCGCTATAATTCTCCGAAACAAGAAATGACTTTTGAAAGAAAGCTATATATTGGAAACACATCGTTCTAATAATTTGTAACCAAGTTCTAAAATATTTTATCTTGTTAAATTTAGGGCTTCTAAATCCACAGAGAGATAGAAATAAATTCGAAATAAATTTTTTTTTTATTTCTTATTATTGTTTCCTTTTCTAAAACTTCGAAGTTTGTACGCTATGGACAGTGTGTGGACAATTCCTTCTGAGGATAAAAGAAAAATAAAATAACTAGAAAAACGAAGGTTTGGCGGAAAAGAAGCAGCTGGTCGCCATTTGGCGGAGGAAAAAAAAAAAAAAAAAGAAAACACCGATCGTTCTGAAAAAGAAAAAAAAAGGTAGAAAGTAACACTCTAAGAAGTGCTAGGATAAAGGGGAACAAACCAAGCCCTGGCAAAGTTCCATTGGGGTTCCTAGGCGTGGAATATGTTAGGCCAAAACGTGCAGGGCCTAGGATGGGCGTATAGACTACGGAAGAGCAATAAACTTAATAGCTTAGGCAAGTTGTCATTGTTTTATCGGCTTCTGCCAGAGCTTCAGATAGGCCTGAGTCTCTAACATGCTTATGAAGATGAAACACTAAAATTGCCATTCGAATAATGGACCAACCGAGAAATCCTTTTGCATTTTCATCTGATTTCTCGTTTCAGAAAGATGAATATGAATCCAATCCATTCCTATTTTATGCAGGCCAAGTTACAAAAGAAAAAGAATTTAAATAAAAATTTATCGTTAAAGTTTGAAGCTTTTCGCTCTCTTTTCCCGTTTATCAATAATTTTAAACGAACACAAATTCAATAAATGTTTCCAAGTTAAATATTTTACTTCTTTTAGATTCGTACATAAGCCGAAATTTATGTCTTATTTTATGTTTTTATAAAGTGTTTAATAGCTATAAATTCTTCCTGGAGTATCAGAGGAATAATTTATTGGTTAATAACCTTTAAGAATATTTTTATATACGTTAAAGTTTTCAATGAATATTTATTTGAATTGAAGACATTATTATAAAGTGTTAACTGAAAAAATTTTTTATTTAAGCAAATGTTGCTTACGAATAACTACAATAGCATTTATCATTGTTGGTCGCTTGGCTTATTATCCACTGTACGCAATCCTGATTAAAAAGAAAATTATAGTTTATACTTATTAATATGCACAAAATGGCTGATTTGGGTCAAATTTTCTTTTTAAAGTGGAATTAAAAATATTATAAACATCTACGATGTGTGGTAGATGAACATATCTATGCAGTTACTATTTCAGATATTAATTACTCTGTTTTACTGCCAGCTAGGTAATACACCTCGTAATTTGTCATTTACAAAGTGTACTACCAAGCTGGCGACTAAATGTTTAGCGCTCTTGATTCTATGACTATAATCATTTATGCTTTTAAAAATTTAGAGTCTGTATTAAATTGTATGACCCAATTATATTAGATGTGAGAAAAAAATGAATATGAGAAACTGACAAAAAATTAATTAAAGACGTTGTTATGAAATTCATCACATTTCGCAACGTTTCTCAAATGCTGCATCTCAACACCCCATTATATAAATCATGTTTCACAAAAAAGTTGACTAATTTCAAATTCTATACAAAATTAAAGATGCAAATAAAAATTCGATACCTTTAAATTTTCCTAAGGAAATTTTTTGAATATAAAAGAAAGTTTTCCTAATAATGATAACATACAATGCAATTACCGGGTACACTTAACTCACTTTTGTTGCGAATTGTATGATATTGTTTGCAGTAAACTAATTACAAATTTGCGTTAAACAAATATTTTAACAATTTAAACAAAACTTTTGTACGCAGAGTTACTTCCTTTCATCTGTAGAGAAGATAATTATATATATAAATAGGATTTTTATAAGTAGTACATTTATTTGAAAAGCTTATATAAATAAGTTAATAAATAATTTATCTATCACTAATTAATTAATTTGAATGGTGTGAGTTTTCAAGAAAATTATTCAAACAATGAGAAATTTTCTTGCTTCCCAAATGAATTGCGTTTTCATTGAAATTTTACAGAAAAATATGATTCAATCTCCTAATTAAGATAAATATCGTAATATTACTTTGTATTTCATGCTCATAAAATAGTGTTTAATAAAACTGAGCAAAAATTTGAATCCCTGAAAATCTGTAATAAAAGATAATCAGAATTTTAACAATATTCACTGTCATAAATATCTTTTAACGAAATTTCCATTACAATGTTTTTAAATTAATAGTTAGAGCCTTTGATCTCCATAAATTTCCAGGATTAGAAAATAACAGTGATTAATTAAAAAAAAAGCTTAAAAAATTAATTATCTGTATTTTTCGGCTTTTAAAATAGTACGTTATAGTTTATGAATTAATGAAATGTGTAATTTTTCAAACTAATAGTAAGTACGACATCGCTAACATTAAAATTTAAAAGAAACTTATTCGAAGAAGGGTTTGTTACTTTTCCTGTAATAAAATATAAAAGTTGAATATAATTCATTACTTAAAAATTAACAATTTCATTTTAAAGTAATTTAAAACTCTAGCTTTTGTGTGGAGCTTGGCTGCTTCAACTTTTTAAAATTACTTTTGACAATTGATTCAGATTTGCACCATAAGTTCAAGGCTTTGTAAAAAATTCAATCTTTGGAGTGGAAGATCACAGGTATGATATCAGATGCTATGCAAATGTGTATTCTGATTTGCTTTCTAAATGCTATTCTGCTAAAAACCAGAATTAAGGTTAATGAAAAGTAGAAATGCACTTCAACTAAGTTAAACTAAAGAGCACGTCATAAGAACAATTTTAAATCACAATTTATATATTTTCATACACATTCACTCCTATTCTTATGTTCTAAAACAAATACTGCTTCACACATGTTAACTTTCAGAAATACTTAACCACTTTAATATGTCATACTTTATTCTATAACAATTCATTTGTTTATTTTATTTCAAATCAATTAGAAAAAGACATATTTTGTAACTGTATCCAAAATATTATAGAATTATAAAAAGAATTAATTAAACATATATTTAGAAACAAGAAATATTTTTTAAAAAAATTGAATATTGAATTTCCCTCCTTTAAATTTGCCTTTGCAATATATATATATATATATATATATATATATATATATATATATATATATATATATATATATATATATATATATATATATATATATATATATATATATATATATATATATATATATATATATATATATATATATAGTGAAGTTCCATTTAGAAATCCATAATTTTCTTTCATTCTTGCATTTCCAGTACGTAACATATGTGTTTCAAGAAATACCGGGAACATATAAAGGACCAAACAATTCCAATACAAGAATATTTGTAACTATTCCAAGTACATAATATTGCTATGGTTACTGAATTACTACAAATATTTGAATATTTGTCAGTGGGCAACTCGTGATGGCGTTTTATGTTGAGGCATATATAGCTAAATGAACAGGTTTATTAATGATACTTATAGATACAGGAACAGGTTAACGATTCAATTATTCGGTTCTTGAGCTTGTTACTGACATATCTCTACATTTAATTGGATACAATTAGACATATGTAATTCTGATTAGCGAATTCATGAACTTCATATAAGGACTTAAATTTCGAAACTTCATATTATTGTGAAAACTTTCTAAAAGTTTCTGAACACATAATAAATATAACAAGCAAAGTACTAAAAGTACTAATGACAATAAATATTAATTTAATACAAAATCTATAAAATTAATTAAATTATATATTTTTAAACTTTTTCCATATATATATATATATATATATATATATATATATATATATATATATATATATATATATATATATATATATATATATCATAGTTATAAATATCATAGGCAAAAATTTAAAAGAAAAGAATAAATATAAAAATCATATGCTTAGCAACACATTTAGCACAAAAGCAGTTTAAAGAGAATTAATAAAATAGAATTCAAGGCAGTTTAAAAATAGTAAATTTTTATGAAATTAATCAAATACCAAATGGAGAATAGTAATCAAATACTAAATGGAGAATAATAAAGTGAGAATACGAAATATATAGTAAACAGATAAAACACATGTTCAATAGATAGTTTAAAATTTTCAAAGAAACTTAGAATAAAAGGAAAAAAGAACGAAGTACCAACATGGCCAGCTTCTTCAAGAGGTGTTAACCATAAAAGCGAAAAGTATGGCTTTTCTGCACTGGCGCCAAATTGAAGTCTTAAAGAAGCCAATACAACCCAAATTTAGTCCTAAACTATATACTTCATGAAATATATTTTAAAATATGAAAAAAAAATTATTATTTTAACTTTTCACCTCATATCAAGTTTAAATCTAAAAGTGTTGAGGAAACTCAAGTCTTTGAACACGTGCCCTTTCGTTTGTGTTAAGTGTTGCTCAATTTCAATGTCGCAATTTTTCAAACTATAAAAGTTTAATGGAACTTTGTATTCAAATAAAGCCTTGGCATTTTATTTCACAAGAAGATGGAAACTTGTATTTATGAGTTCACTGAAATCTTATGAAACTCACGTAGGCTATGCAATGTATTTTGCAACCCTTCAGTAAGTCGACTTCGAATATATTTTACAAAAGACCTACTCGAAAAGTATGGTTTCGTATTTCTTCGATAAAAAAAACAGTTTCAGATTCATTTAAAAATAGGCACATAATCAGTATGTGAATGGTATAAAAAAAAACTTTAAAAATTATAAATATTTAAGGGTACAGTGGACACTAAATTTGACCAAAATATCGATTTTTCATTTTTTGTTTTATTTATTACTGCATATCATTACCTTGCCATTACAAAAAAAATTTTTAAATTTCGACGATTTTTTAAGTAGTTATGAGTAAAATAAAAAAAATTCATATTAGGGCCACGCCCTCATATTTACATTTTTATTAGTTTCGGAATGGAAAATTTTTAGTTTCGTTATTAAAATTTTGCTTAAATTGCTTGCTATTGATCAGACCCCAACAAACTTTATTTAATTATCTTAACTTGATAATCTTGCAACTGTTCTTTTATATTTGTTTGTTTACTTTTTATCTAATGTTAGTTGTTTGAAGATCATTTTTTCTAAAAAAAAAGCTGTTTTCATAACTATATATCGAAATTTTTTAACAATTTTTGTTCAAATTATTGAAATATAGGATTGTTTTGTTCATATTTTGTACTATGGATCTCATAAGTTCAAAATATCGAAAACCAAAAGGCCGTCCTTGCAATCGTGGTAAGACTTTACTTGCCAATCTGAAGGATCGTCTGCTAAAAATTGCATCTAAAACTTCTGATTCGCATTGTACTTCAGTACCTATAGAAGAACAGGCTACAACGTCTGAAGTAAATGAGTACATCATTATAGATAAGCAAATGTGGTCTTCTACTGGAAAACATTCCATGTTCTGAATGTGGGAATTATTCATTAGATATAATTCAAGAAAGAACACTAGATTCTCTGCAAAAATTCAAGTGACATGTATCTCTTGCAGGAAGAATTTTGGATCAGTTTTCACTAGCTTAAAATCCAATGAAAATAAAGCTTTTGAAATTAATAATATGTTTAGGAAAGCATTTTTATCCATTGGAAGAGGATATGCTGCTATGGAAACATTTTCAATGGTCCTAGGCATACCATCTATGGATAAAAACATTTGCTAAATGCTTGAATCATCTTTCAAAGCAAAATGGCTCAGTGAAAACTGAAATGTTAAAAATGTCACGGAAAGCTGTGAGAGAAGCCCATGTATCTGCTAATAACAGCATAGAAAGTGAAAGTGTTATTGACATTGGTGTATCATACCGATGGTACCTGGCAGAAGCGTGGTCACACCTCTAATTTAGGTGTAGGATGTGATTGACATTTTGACGGGAATTGTGATTGACTTTGAAATTCTTTGAAATGTTGTCCCGATTGTTTTGCTTGTGAACGGATCTAGGAAAAAAAGTGCTGAATATTTTATTTGGTATGAAGGGCACAAAAGTGAATGTCAAAAAAACTACAACGGCTCTTGGGTGGAATGGAGGTTGCTGCTGCAGTTACTATGTGGAAACGCGTTCCATTAGTGACTGCAAGATGAGATACATAACAATATTGTCAGATGGGGACTCGTAAACCTTACATGAACTCAATAGATTGAAAGTGTATGGAAGTAACATAAGTATAAATAAAGAAGAGTGTATAAATCATATTGCAAAACGACTGGGTACATCTCTTGAAACAAAGTGAAAGAATGGCAAGCAAAAAGGTAACACTGGGGGGAAGAAAAAGGCAGTTTAAAAACAGAAACTATAGCAAGACTGCAAAATTATTATAGGAAAGCTATAAAAGATAATGCTCCAAATATAAATAAAATGAAAACATCAATTTTGCATCATTATTGCATTGTATGTCGACAGACGCTAAGCCTCAACACAGTAAATGCCCTGAAGGTGTTGATTCATGGTGCTTTTTAAGCGTGCCATTGCTAATGGTAGGAAACCAAAAAGCCACAAGTTCATGAGAAGACAACACTTTCTCAAGAAGTGGGTGAAAAATTCTTCCTATTTATCAGAGGCTAGCTTCAACGGAGATTCTTTCACATTGTACAGCTAACAAACACAAAATCCAAATGAAAGCTTGCACAGTAACATTTGGAGAAAATGCCGAAAGAAGTTTTTGTTTCCTTCAAAAGACTTGAGTTAGCGGTTACATCAGCAGTGCAGGAGACAAATTTTGGATATGTAGGTACATTGATGAACAATTTTAATGTATCTGAAATTAATGACATCTCCGTATTCCATTGCTAACAAGAAAGACAACAGAAGAAATGCACAAAAGAAACTAAAGCTACTGAAGCTTACAAAAAAGCAAAAAATGTAAAAGGTACCAAAAATCACTAGCTGTAAAACAACAAGAAGAATCAGAAGGTGTTATGTATGAGGCTGGGGTATTTTAAATGACAAATATTACTGATAACATTTTTTTATCTAATTATATTTCTAAACTTCTATTTCTTAGTAATTCATATGTAGCATTACTGATATCTAAATTATAGTAAATGTAAAATTAATTAGCATTTTTTTGTTAGCTTCATATAAAATACCATGTACATAGTTTATTTTTTGTATTTCTTTATATGTATATATTCTTTATTGATGATGTACTATTCATATGTAACATTACTGATATCTAAATTATAGTAAATGTAAAATTAATTAGCATTTTGTTAGCTACATATAAAATACCATGTATAGTTTATTTTGTATTTAGTATATGTATATATCCTTTATTTATGATGTACTGATATCTATTTATTTATTTCATGGTATTACATGATTTGTTCACAATATATATTTTTAAATTTCACACTGTAAACTGCAATATCTTTTTATTTTTTTATGAAATAAAGCTTATGTAATGTCTCTATTTTGAAACCATATTACAAAAATGATTTTACTCAATGTCAAACCAAAGTGTTATATATCTTATCCATAACTGATGTGCCACACTTAAATATAGGGCATTTAGGTAACTAGATTTGCTTTCTAAATGAATTATTTGAGCAAAGAGATTTTTAGAAAATTGAAATGAATGAAATGTTTCACTTCATTCATTTCAATTTTCAAATGTTTCAAAAAAATCATGAAAATTTTCACTTTACACCTGTTGTCCTGACCTCTGTTTAATGATGATTTCACCAAATAATTTATTGTGTATGTATCTATTTTAAGTTTTACTAATTATATAAGTTTTATAATTCAAGTTTTAGTATTTGTGCATTATTTTATATACATTTATTCAAAATATTTAGCTTGTAACTTAAAAGTGTGATTTTCTCAAATAAGAAATTTTTGCATTTATAAAATTTCAAAACACTCCATCTACAAATAAATTTTGTGCAAACTTCTTAAAATTTTCCACATTTATTCTTTAGACACATATAATTAAATTGTTGGGAACAGAAATTTGATGCAATTTTTGTTGTTACTTTTTCAATTTTTTATTTTATAGTCACCGCTTTATTCATAAAATTGGATAAAAATTATTTTTTTATAATTTTGTAAACTTTTTAAAAGAAAATCTTTCCCAACAATTTTTAGAAGGGCTTTAAACGTATCATAATCTGTATTATTTTAAACAAAATATGGAAATTTATTGCACAGATGGAACAAAATCAATTTTTGTCTTTTATTTAATTAAATCTTAATTAGTGCAAAAATTAATGACATAATTCTTTCAAACTTGGCTCAATTTATTCTTTTTATGATATAAATAAGTATACCAAATTTCAGGTTCATACCTCTATTATTAAAAAAAAATTTTTTAGTGTCCACTGTACCCTTAAAATAAAATTCAGTATTATCTAAAATTCTTCATTTTAATGCAAAACCGAATAAAATCTTTTTCGTAAAATATATAATATAGCTTACATTTACCTACTAAAAAAATTAACTAATTTTACTTATTAACATAACTTTAAGTTAAAGTAATTCTAAAACTTATTTTCAAATTTATTCCAAGATTAATAATGTTTGAAATATATGGGATTTTTTTTTTTTAAATGACGTATGGCTATACATTCTATATATATACTTGAGACGCTTAAAAATAAAAATAAAAGTGAACGAGTTGAAGTCAAATATAAAATACCAATGTTAAAACACATTGAAATACTATTAACAATTTGCAGTTATAAAGTGTTAACTACTGTTCAGAAAAATATCTTTTAACGAAAATAGAATAGAGAGGAAAAATGGACAAACGAAGAGTAATTTTAAAGTAATCAATATTTAATCAAATATTTCCGGAACCTGGCCAACCGTATTTTGCCATGAAGCAGGGTAACATTTCACCTCTATGTCATGTGATGAATTTAAAGAAATCTATTCACTAATTTAAGAAAAATAACATTTGAAGTATATTCAATCAATAACTATGTTCCAAATTATAAAATAGGATAATTCAAGTGGGAAATATTGTTTGTAATCATTAAGTATTCTAGAAGTCTTTTAAATATGTCAAATTAAAGGAAGAGAACACTATCACAATAAATTGCTTTTGAATTAAAGTATCAAGTGCATATCTTTGAAAAGATATGCATTTGATGTTTTAATTCAAAAACAATTTATTGCTATTGTTTTGTTCACGGAAAGGATAAGTATAACATTATTCTATTCCTTTCCATGATCAAGATAAATATTAGGACACACTTACATTATTTTCATAACATACTTTAAAAATATTGTAGGAGACTCTGAAATCGTAGTCAGTGAAAATTTACTTGAAAAAAAATGCATTAAAGTCTATCAATGCTGATTTTTAATACTTTAAAATATTTATCATTTTTAAAAAAATTTCATTAAGGATATTTTATTTTGAAATTAAACAAAAACTATATAACTGTAAGTACAATTCTTTTATCGAAACAATTTATCAATTTACATTAATAATAGCAATTAATGCACCAAAATTGCCCTTCAAAGAAGAAACTAAGGTATTGACAAACAAAACATATACTTTTCAAAACTTTTCCAAAATATAGTAAAAAGAAATTATTGCACAAAAAATTGTTTTTTGAGAAATGAGTAGTTAAGATATTTAGAAATAAAAATCTATTTTTCATATCAAATGCAAACCACAAAAATACTTTAGCAAAATTATTTATGATTAATACATAATACTTGAGATGATAAAATATAGAATGATACCTGTGAAGTGTTTTGCACTTTCATATTATGGAAAAGTGTATTTTTATGAAACTTACGAAATTTGCGACTGTATTACCCAATACAACATGAGCTTGTTTGTTTATCACTCAACGGTCACTTTTTGCACTCGAGGGCTAATTAGACAGGGACCTACGGTTTAAAGTGGATTCCGAACCACTACAAACATCCATGCCCAAGGTGGGATTCGAACCTACGAACTGTTGAATCGAAGGCAAGAGCGCTAACCATTCGGCTGCCAGCTCGGCCAATGCAATATGAGCATTAATTGATATATTTAGTGCTGAATTTCATGTCATTCAATTACGGTTACAGAATTTCATTCTACTAAAGAAAATTCCGGAATAATGAGCATCTTACTAGCAAGAGTAGAACGCCTAATGTGAATGAGATATTGAAAAGGTCAAGTTTTTATATATATTTTCAAATACTTGTATTGCTAGACCGTAAATTGTATTACTCAGTATAGCTATAAAGTACTCTAGTATTATTAGTAAACAATGTGACCACTGTTGAAGCATTTCTGTTCTGAAAATTAACAGCCTTCTTTTAAAGTGAGAGTCAGTATACTTTTTTTTATGCAAAAGTGATTTGCCAATAAATCTAAACTATACTTCATCATTCTGAAGGCTTGAGAGTCACTGAAAAATTATTGATAGTATTAATTTTTTTTAATTCAAAATCCATTAAAATTGCACGATAATAATGTTAATGTATTCACTGTACGCGCGTGATACTTATCAGAAACAACAAAGACTTAAATATTATTTTAAATCATCAAAAAGAAATATCCACTCAAAAGATTTATTAATACGAATATTTATAACAACAATTTACATTAATCAAAATTTTTGTTCCTTAAATAAATAGATTAATATCTATAATGAAGAGTTTTCATAGATGTATTCTAATGTAAATATTTTGATAATACTACCATTTTAGGCAAAGTTTGAAAAATCTAAGCTCAATTATTTCATATTATTAATGTTATAATTGAAATTTGTATATATTAAGATTGAAATCAATTTTCATAAAACATGTGTAATTTAAATTACTACCATGATCGTCAGTTAATTCCATGAATAAAGTTATTTTACCAATTAAAAAGTAAATGTAATTATGTTTAGTTTCTCTGTATAAAAAAACACTCAATGAAATTAAATTATAAGTAGTAAAATTTCTTTTAATGTACATATAAAAAAAACTTTGAATTATATAAAATATAAGGAAGTAATACTACAAATAAATATGCTATTATTGTTATTATTAATTCAATAATAACTAATATTACTAAGATAATATCTGTTACATAATTTTATACATTGAAATTAAAATTTGTAATGAAATTGTATTTGTATTAAACATTTATTTTAAAATGCAATTAACTGAAACTCATAATTCTGTAGAATTACATTTAAATTTAATATCTAAATTAACACGCTGTACTATAATAGTTCAAATAACAACATTCTTAAAATAAGCATTTATTTAAACGTAAGCCAATTACTATCAAATATTTTTTAGATATGCAAATATTAACTTCATCATGAAGCGCGTGAAAAACATTTATTGCATTCAAAAATAATTTTCATGTAAAAATATAAATAATTTTTATTTATTTTTGCTCAAAAGTACTAAAATTATTAAAAACATTCATAAGTTAACAATACTTTTTTTTAATTATTGTTCAAGATAATTTTGATTCATTTATTATGAGAAATATTTTCGTAACAAAATATTTCATTTTGAACATTTTCTTAACATAATATTTCATTTTAAATGTTTTCTTAACAATTATGCACCAAGTAAAGCGTAAAATAGTAATCTATATTAATCACACTACAATGAATTTTTCTCAGAGTATTCATTACACAATGATACTTTCTTGCAAAGTAAAATCTGCAACAAAAATTTTTAAATCATAAAAAAATATTTAATAAATGTTATCCGTTTCAAACTCGTATTAGGCAGCGTAATTAGAACATACTCAAGTAATGGAGAAGTTTTCACTAATGAGTTTATTTCCCCTGACGAGTAATTCTGAATAATTATTTAAGCGTAAATTCATTAAGAATAATTGAAAAGTAAGTCTGGGATTTTCAAAATTCTTAATAAGTTTTATGATTAAAACATACATTTCTCGTATTTGAAAATAGGACAAACTTATGCATTAAAATAACGCTGAGAGGACTGTGGATTTTTGTGTAATCAACATTTTGAATATTCCTAACAAAAATTCTCCAAAATAAATTCTGAATGCATTTAATGAAGGGTGAATTCTGAATTTTCTAGAATCCACCATTAAAATATTCTTAAATCCATCATATTTTAAGAATCTTGAATGCAGAATATATATCAGAATAACAGTACAAAAAGGGAGAAATTCCTTTGCTTGGTTTTTTATTTATTTATTTATTTTTTTCGAACTTGAGAATTTCTTTAAAATATTTTTACTAGTAAAAAGTATATCACTAAGACTGGTTTTCTCAAATTTTTAATTTAAGATATTGAAGAATTAATAATTTATAAAATTAGAAATCATATTTTTGAATAAATATAATTTGAAAATTTTAAATTTTTTGTTTTTAAATATTTCACACATTAGATAGGTTAAAAATTGTTAAATCTCGTTTATATTTCTCGATGCCAATTGTTGTTTGTAATATTTATCCATTTCATTCTCAATGAATCTTATTACTAAACGAATTCTCTTCTAGGTGTTAGTAAACTTAATACTTTATTTATTTACTCGAAATTCTCTTATATTTACTAAACAAAAGACTCAAAATGTTTCTAAAGTAAAAATTAATTTACAAATTTAAAATTAAATTTAAAAAAAGATAATTCAGTAATATTTTG
>CM057811.1:77416967-77551967 GCA_030067965.1 Latrodectus elegans
TTTCAATCTAAATAATTGTAAATAGTTTTCTGCATAAATAAAAAAATATTGAAAATTTTAATGACTAAAAGCTTTGTTAATAGTATTATTAATTATAATAATATTAAAATATATAGTACTTATATATTACATATGCATGTGTGTGAATTATATTAAGAAATATTCCATTTGATTCTATTCATAAAGTGTCTAAACTATTTATTGTGAATATTAAAATTGTTTTTTTTTCTAAGGATTAATTATTGTCGCACATATGAACTAATTATTAAAAATCATTATAAATACCATGTTCCAAAATTTATATAAATTTTGCACAAATTTTTCTCCTATGCAAATATATTTAACTTTTATGTTCTTATTTTATTCATGGATAAAGTACGCTAAATTCCGTCATTTTAGAATCTCATGGTTTACAGCATAGAGAAATTTTGAATAAAACTAACTGCATATATTAAATTACTATCCCATTAGATTTAAACATTGCTTATAATGAAATGTACTTTTAAAAGCAAGTTAAAATCTCATTATTTTCAAACACCAAACTAAATATTCTGAACATTAAGCATTTCTTTTTTATTTAACATGCATTTTTTAATTTCTTTTGCTCCTTTCAAACATTTTTCGTATTTTCTTTATAAAATTTAAGAATGCAGACTTAACTATTTAGCGAAATAAATGAAATATCATTAAATTCAATTTAAAGTCTAGAAAACTGAAACAGTTCTCTGTTAGTGCAAATTAAAAACAATAAATTATATACCTTTGATTTTAATGTAAAAAATATTAAATATTATTACATACTATAAAAATATTAAATACCATAAATATAACTATAATTTAAAACTATAAAAAATAATTTTTTTGAAATACATTAGTACCCATAATTTTTAAGTTTAATTTAGGATTAATTGTCTAAATTTTTAACACAGATTTCAATAAAATCAGTAATTTAGTGAAGAAAGTGATTTTATAATAACTTTGTTATTTCTTTTATATAAAATCTATTAATATTGTCGAATTTTATTTCAATATATTTATAAAAAACAGTACTTTATTTACAGAAATATTTCTCACGGGTCCCCTTTGTATAATTTGTATTTAGTATTAAATTTTACTTCTGAATGATGATAAAAAAAGCAGCTAACGTTTTCTACTTTAAAATCTAATTTTTGACAATTTCTGAAAATCACAAATAAAACTTATTTATGTAGATTACCCATTCTGCCACAGTTAATCATTGTGCATAATAATAGAGTTTAAATATTTATAACAGAAATGTATAAGTAATTGGTTCAAATATATATGAAGAAAAGCAAAAGGGAACATTCATCACTTCAAAGCAAAGTTTTCTACAGTTATATTAATTACCTTTGTCTTATAAATCAACATAAATAAGCGCATTTTATTATCAATGAAATGTATTTTCTTCATTTTTAATAGGTTGATGTCTTTCTTATTAAAAAATTGCGTTTTGATGAGTATGATAATATTAAGAAATTTTATAATCTATAAAGAAATTTTATAATCTTGAAAAAATGACTTTTATTATCATACAAGTCATTTTTTCAAGATTAAAGTAAACAATAATTACCCATGAATTAAAATTTTTAACACTGATATATCTAAATGTTTGTTTATAAATATATATTCGGTATAAAGTATAATGAAAGCAAGGAATAAAATGAAAACTGTTACAATTTATTTATTTGTTTAGTAAACAAAACATCTGATATTAAATGAACAAATTTTTCGACTGTATTTTGTATATTTTGAATTATTTCATTACGAAAGTAAATATATGAATAACGATCAATATTACAAAAGGGAATTATATGAAAAAAGAATCTCTTAAAAAATTTTTATATATAAAAAAGGAAAAAAAAATTCAAAATGTTTTTAGATAAAATAATAAATTTAATGTATAGACAAATAATGAATTGATATACATTTTAAATAAAGAAATTTTGTAAAATAAAAACGATGATAATATGAAAAGATACTATTTTTAAAAAATTATTTCTTTAAATCCGTGTAGATAAAATAAAAATTTATATTTAAATTATAATTTATAAAAAGGAAAATAAATTGAATTATTTTATAATTAAATATTTAATTATCATTCAAACATGCATGATAGTTTATAATAAAAAAATTATGAATAATTTATGATAAATTTATCATATAAATTTATGGTACAAAATCTCGATCCCATGAATAGTTATAATTTTTTTTTAAATCAACATAAAATTTATTACATATCATATAATATCCAAGGATTTTAAATATAAATGCAATTTTAAAGGAAAAAATAATTTAAAAAAATAATTTTAAATAAGATTTATTTAACTACATATACGAAATTTTGAATATTCATTTGGAACAATCAAAATGAATGTCAAAACCATGAGCGTTACCGTGAAACAGATTAACCAAGTTTCGCAAAATAGCCCGATTAGAAGAATCCTGTGCAAAAGGGCAGGATGATAAAAGGAAGAAGTAAAATAAAAACGTGAGCCAGAGTCAGAAAGGAGAAAAGAGAAGAAGCGATCTCATAATAACAATAATAATAAAAAAAAGAGGACACGCGACTCCGAGATTTCTTCCTCGGCCGTGAGCCAAGGCCGCCGTAAGAGGGCGCCATCTGCCAGACCAATTCGACTCGAGCGCGCTACGTCCGAAAATCTTCCCTCAGATACGCTCGAACCTCGCGAGCGCACCGAACTCCTTGCGTCACTGGAGCGAGTAGTTTTTTCCCACGCCAAATGAGATTATGCTTGTTTGAGGAAAAATAAAATTAAAAAAGTATATAAATATAAATAATAATACAAAAACACCGCTAGCTTGTTTCGACTTTTATTTTGGATGTTCTGTTGTTTGTTTTTGCAGAAAGACTAATAAGCGAGTGTTTTATTTTATTTTTGATTTTAATAATTTTTGTTATTATCTATCAATTTAGCGAAAAATGTGCTGCCCCAACGAACTGGAGATACAAATGGATTTGTTTTGATTTTTAGTTTCGCTTCTTCATTCGAGGTGGGAAAAATTGTTTCTCCCTATTGTGCCTTTTTGTGTTTTATGCTTTGTTTTGCTTCATTTGATTTGGTTTATTATTAATTTATTGCAATAAACTCCATCACCAACTGCAGACTGACTGCTCGCTATAATTGCAGTTCGATAAATGCAAAACAGTTTCTTCACATGGGAAAAGGTAAGTGCTTACTTTTTTTAATTTAATCGTCTTACTGAATTTAATTGTGTAACAATAAAATTAATGAATTAGTTTCGGGAATTCAACTGTACTGTTTACTCAGTTTCAAAATCAAAATTTATTCATTATTATCAAACATTATTTTTGTTATTTAAATTGTAATGTATTTTTAAATTGAAAAAAAAATCAGCAATTATTTTGCCTAATGCATTTGAGAATAAAAAGAAATACAAAGTAGTTAATGAACAAAATTCAAATAAATGCATTTAATTTTCATTTTAATGAATTAATTAATCGCAACAAAAGAAATGCACTTTTATTGTCAACAAATTATTGGACAATATATAGTAGTTATTTAAATATTTATCTATCAATTTTCATTATGTTGAAATAGTGGACACGACACATTAAAATATAACAATATCAAATATATATGACACTGAATACTATATATATATATAGTATTGGGTTACGTTGTTCAAACAAATCTATAAATCTATAAGAAATGTAATAAAATTTACTTATATATAAATACCTAATATAATAAAATTACATATTATGATTAAAACTCGAATCAATTTGTTCTTTAAATTAAAAAATTATAGTATTTTATCCATTCATGTGTTGTTTTAAAGATTATAAAAATTATCTCTTAACATAATTCCCTAATTTTTACTTTATTTATTTATTAAGCATGTGCGTAAATTAAAAAGATTATTATGTTAAAAATAATAGAATAAATGTAAACGCATGCATGATGAAAATTATATATATATATATATATATATATATATATATATATATATATATATATATATACATATATATATATATATATATATATATATATATATATATATATATATATATATATATATATATATACATGTTCTTAATTGTATGAAAATAAAATATCATAAAAATAATCTCAAATAAATAATTAGTTTATGGATTTACCAAGTTATAAGAGCTAAAAATATGATAATACAAAACAATAATTTTGATAAGTAATCAATACATCAAATTTTAATATTAATATGTATTGTTGTTTTCTCTTAATAAAATTTTTAAAAAGTATTTTTACACTATTGTATATGTTTTTGTCAGCTTACACTTATTAAAATAATTTGAATTTTCTAAGGCAAACTTAATACTTCAAAATAATAATAATAATAATAATAAACATTTTGCTGTCATCTTTAAATAGGTAACGATTCGTAATATTTTAAAATTATTAACTTTTAAAATCAAAAATCATTATTTTAAATAACTGTATCTTATTAAAAATGTTTTAAATGTACTGAAAAATAATTATAATACTCAACAAAAAATTACTGACAGGTGAAGTTTTGAAAACATAACACTGTTTTTATTTTACAAAAAATGATATTTTTAGTGACATTATAAAATATGTGATTTAACAATAATAATAAAAAAAAACTCATTGAAAAATATTCTAGAAAATTTGAATTTGTAAGAAGTTAAGTAAATAGTAATAATTAAATTTTTTACTGGTTCTAAATCTAAACTTCATTTTTTTTCTTTCTTTTTTTTATAAAATAAATCGAGTTCACCAACCAAAATTGAATTAAAGAGCAATTTTGTTATCACTACAAATAAATTTAAATGCGTCAATTTTATAGTATATTTTTAAAGTTAAGCTTACAGTTAATTCTAAAGTCACATTGAAATGTAAATTAATAATGTCTCATAGCTATAAAATTCTTTTCTCGCTGAAATGCATTCGACATCCTGAATCTAAAATCGCTTTATCTTAGTATTCCTATTAAAGTTTATTTTCCAATTTCCGACCAACAAAGAAGGTGCTTTGTCCCGAATCACAGCACATTATTCCCAGTCCAATCCATTCATACAATGCGCTGAAATATAGAGTCCAGAATGCATTTAACTAGTCATATGAATCAGTGTTTAACCGTCCTACGCAATGCTCTCTAGTTCGTCCTCGACTCCCTATTCTGCTTGCAACCTCAATCATGCCCCGATGTCTCCCTTGCTGGCCGATTGCCACAGTTGCACAGTCAGTCCCGCCCCTACGATTGTACTCGCGATCATTAGTCCAGGAACAGAATTATTCAGTTCGACGCTCTTACAAGAACCCCTAAGTCTTGTCATCGGCTTCTGTACTCTATATTTGATCAATCCTACCAGGCTTATATCTATCTAAAACGCAACCACTTCTGTAGGGTTAGAAATATTTAAATTTCGAAAGGATTGTTGGACATTTTAAACATTAATTTGTAAAAAAAAATATCCATTACATTAATTTGTAAAAAAAAAATTCCATTACATTAATTTGTAAAAAAATATTCGTTACATTAATTTGTTAAAGAATATCCAAATCAAAGAATATTTTTTATACAGAAATAATTGATTAAAGTAATCATTATAGTCATAAGAAATATTATACATTTTTATTAAAATTATCAATCGCGAAATAAAAAAAGAGCATAACAATTTTATCTAAATAGTTCCGAATTATTAAATAAAAATTTCGTAGTTGTCCTGTTTGTAAAACAATTGTTGTTGGCATAAGCAAGGAAATGAACTAACGCTAGCAAACGATAAAATAAAAGCAGCATTTTCGTTTTGTATACCTTTATCGATGACTTTTTATTTAACAACAACCATCTTAATTGTTGAGTAACATTAATATACATTAATTTTTTTAAAAAAATCAGCATGTGAACAAAATAATTAATTTACTTAATAAGATGTTTTTGTGCAGAGACATTTCAAAAAGATATATAAGCATTACTTTAAATCGTTTAAAAAATAATTTTTATTTCATAAATCTCGTCATAATATATTAAATAAAAAACATTTCAAAATTAAGAATGTTTTATATTTGAATATAGATTTATATTTGCAAGAATGCTTAAGAATAAATATCAACAAATGAAGCCATTTGAAATTTCGTCTCTTATGTCATCATTTTTGCCGGAATTTAGATTACTGAAATGAAAGGAAAATTATACTTTAATAGGAGAATAGAAATGCTAAAACCGAGAGTTATAACAGGTTAAGAAAGATTTATAAAGATGAAGAAAATTAGAAAAATAAGTTTAGGTAAAAAAATCTACATTGTGTAGTAAAGAAAACTGAAATTCACTAAGGGTTGTTAGGATGGAAAAGAAGTTTGACTAATATTTCACATAATTTTATTAATACTATTCACAGACAAATGTTAAACTGAAGAATATTTTTATCCTTTTGTTTAAATAAGTATTTAAATGCTTTTTTTAATATCGAATGATATAAAAATATTTTATTTTAACTTCATCTATTAATTATGAATTGCTTTTACCCTATTCACATTTAAATTAATTTTCACACTTTAAATTAATACATAAATATATTTTTTTTTCAAAACTTTTGCACAATTTATTTTAAAGGTGATCATAATGTTAGAACCAATACCATAGAATAGACTTTAAATCCATGTATTACAAGCGTTGAATTGGTTCGGATGGATTCAATTCTATGAATAAGCCGCTTAGATCGAATCGATTCCTGAGCGGTGGTAAAGAGGTTTCTTCCCCGGTTGCAGTCACAGTTTTTCAGCGTTTTTTATCGGTGCACCTGTCAAACTAAGATATCAGTTTTGAAGGTTCACTCCTATAAATTCCTGTGTATACTTTTGCAAAAAAATTTAAGATCTTATTTTTTTACCAAGGTCTAAGCATTTGTAAAAAGCAGTTTCTCTTTAAAAGGAAATATATTTTTCTGGATATTTATCTAACCAAAATGTTTATTTTTATTGACTATAATATAATATTTTTCAAATTTATAAGTGAAAATAGGCAAAAGTTACGATACTGAAATTAAATTGAAATGTACTACTCCACATTTCTTCAAAATTTCATCTCTAACTCCCCATCTCTGCAATGATATCTCTACAAAATATAAAATATTTTTTTTTAAAAATGCGTTTGCCAAAACATGTTATTTAAGGATTTGCTAAAAACATTTTTACACAAACAGTGAAAAATAGATATAAAGTTAGAAATTTTGATGAAATTCATTGTTATTTGAGGGAAATAAATATAACTAAACGAAACTGTATATAGAGCCTTAATACATAATACTCTTCGCTTAAAATTTTAAACAAAATTTATTTCAAATGTCAATTTTAATTTTATGAAAGCTCAATATTTCTAAACTGAATTTTGATACTCAGTAATATATCTAACTTATAGTTTATTAAATACTGAATTCTATACATATCTCTACCACAAGTTATCATATTGTAAATTAAGAAATACTTTTAAATTTGCGATTTAATAATTATCAGTCATAGTTTTTCAATATAAAAAAGTAAGATATTGCAAATTAGTGTAATTTAAATTAACTTTAATTTAGACATTTATCTATCAGTAACTTAAACTGTATAAATTTAATGATTAAGGAAATATATAATTTATAATTCATTAAATATTGAATTCTACACAACACTAAAAATATATTTTGTCACCTGAGTTAAGAATCATTTAAGAATTTACAATCTAGCAATTGGTTATATATTGTAAATTAGCAACATAGTATATTGTAAATTAATTTATATTTAGACATTTATAAATCGATAAATTAAACACGTGCGTTTTGCGGTTTTTCTAAATTCCTGCACTTTCGTTGAATTTTATTTAACCATTAATCACATTTTAGATGATATAAATATCATTTTCTTCATGATTCTTTGTTAGAAGGATAAAAGACGCAGTGTTATTAATTATCTTTCTTAATGCTTTTTTGGTACTATTCTCAACAAATATAAAATTTGGAGTAGAAAGAAAATGCTTGACGTTCAATAAATATTAATTTCAAAACAGCCTGCAGGTTTCTTTGTTAGAAAAGATTTTAATTTAAAAATAAATCAAAAAATACAATTTTATATTAAAGCCATAAATTTTAATTATTTAAACCGTTTCTTCGTGAAGAAATGAATTGATTGATTCTAATTTTGTGTAGAATTATATTTCGTATCTTAAACAAAACATAATAAACGTGTGTTTGATTCAGTAAATAATGCATTAAAATTAAACACTCCTAATAAAAAATTTCCAATGCAAAAGGGGGTTTTAAGTATAAAACAGATTTTAATAAAAAGGCTTGTAATAAAACATAAATTATATGGTTATATATTTGTATATCGACTTAAGATCATTTTTAATAATAGCAAGAAAATACTGTACAAGAGATAATTTCATAATAATGCTCTCAAAATCATATTTTGAATAAAATTCGATCAAGTCTTCGTTGTATTAAAATCAAAATGCTTGCTTAAAAATGTTATCTTTTCCTGAAAATTTCTTTTTATTTCTTTGTTTTGACATTATCTAATAAAAATTGATTAAATTGATACCAAAAATAAAACTTTGAATTGCATATTTAATGAATTAAATTATTAAAATAAAATAGGATATTTTTAATCATATTTCTATAAGTTTTGAATTCTGATTTTAGCTGTCAGTGTAACAGTAAATTTACCCTAAATAGTGTGGATATACATATAAGTATAATTATTAAGCAAACTATTTCACCTTTTTTTGCTGCATTTGAATTATTTCAAAAAATAAAAAGATACCTTTTAAAAAAAAACTTGAAAAAATTCGATATTGATAGAAAAATATGTGTATTTATTCGTTTGTTTGTTTATTCAGCGTAAAATCCCTCACAAAACTACTTTAATTCAAATACAGGGTAAATTATTTTATTTTATTAATATAAATTAAGAATTTTTGATACATTAAAACCATTGTTCATTTTATCTATCAAAAAGTAAGAAATTCAATATAGTTTATTGCATTTCATGTCACTAATTCCCAAAAAATATGTTTTGACGTATCCTGACAGAAAAATGCTAATAATCTAATGGGTGCAATTCTCAAAATAAAAGCGGAAAGCTTAACTCAATTTCATTTAAATTGCACGTCTAATTGCAACAAAGGGTTCTCAATAGCTCTAATCATTTTGACACGAAAAGCTATTTTCTCCTACAAGTATATTTTAGTACTATAATTCTCCTTCCGTTACAAGAAATTCGCTTATTAGCATATTTAGGTGCTTTGCTAGCATATTTCTCACTTCTTGACTCTTAAACTATTAATTCATATCACTTCCAAACCTCGCTTTGAATTAAAAATGTAGCAGCAGCAATTTGACTACAACACATAAATTTCTAAGAATAGCGCTTTTATATTTATAAAATTCCAAAAGCAGGGCCCTTGGATGTTTGCCAAAGGTTAATTAAAACTATTTCCAAATGAGAAAAGAGTGCTACGTTCACAATTATTAAACATCGCATGGACGTATACCTCTAACATTGCTGTGAATCACGCATGCGCGTTGGTACGAAAATTCGCTCAATGAAGTACTCTTCCTTTTAAGACACATAATTATGACTACATGTTTGCAAAGAAACAAACAATATACTTTTCCCTAACTCAAGTAGTGAAAAGAGGAAGATATCGTCCCGTCCTCTCTAAAAATTCTTACAGGAAACTATAAAGACGAGATAGTTCCTTTTAATGAGAGGATTGGATAGGTTGTTGATCGTTAGTAATTCTCAAGACGCTTGTTTTAAAAGGTCTTCGTTTTCGAATTTTCAGTTATTATTATTTGAAGTGGGTGTCATTAGTCGAGGCCCAGCCGAGTTTCTTCGCGTAAAGATATCTGCTTTGTTGGTACATCTAGAAAATTTATGGAAGAAACCCAAAATTACATAACGCCATTTTTCGAAATTCGGTAAAGTGCTCATGAGAAATAATTACGTTTTGAAAGATATCAGGTATTGACATTAAAAGGGGTTATCACAAATATAATTTACATTGATTTCGTTAATGGTTATAAAGCACTTAAGGATGGAAATTATGAAAAAAGAACAATACCGCTGTGGAATTCAAATAAATTAATTTGCGCATTCCAATTTAATTTCATATCTTATACCTTTAGTGAACAATTTTAAAGGCGTAGCTATTCAAACTATATTCTGTAGTTAATTAGAAAATTTTACTCTTATGTATGGTTTACTGTATAATTTCATTACTATGGTTCTAAGACACAGAAATTAAATAATATCAAATAGTTGATTTAATTATTAAAAACATTTACTTGATTAATCGATGAAATTTTTATTAAATGCTTTGACAATGGCATCTATAAATCTTTATGTTTTCGATTTGCAAAAATTAGCTGCAAAAGTAATCACACAGTTAATATGTACATATGTGTGTTTGTATTCTTATTTCATGGTTTTATTTTTCAAATTCTAATTGGATTGACTCGATTACAATCGTTATTATAAACTAAGATTTTAGGCAGTATTTAAGATAAAATTCATTGTTCTTACTCACACAAAAATTTATATTTTTATTTACACTTCACTATATTCTTTCTTACTTTAGAACTTAAATTTTGCTCTTTGTTTAGTCACTTCTTTTAAATTTGCATTAAGACATAAATAATGAAGATAACGTTAAGAAAAAGCTATTGTCCCATTTTTGAAGGAAAATTTAGGAAGAATATTAAATAAGCACTTCATTGAAATGCTTTCTTGGTTCAAATGAAATAATTTCAAGCTCTGCTTATGACCCGCGGGCAACCATTTTAAGATTGGTGCGCTGTAAAATGTTCATTAAATGTAATTCTTGGTATCACTGCATGAAACTACAATAAATTACCTTTCTGCTTTTAATCCTCTAAAATCTAGAAGACTCAGTTTTACTTAAGGTAGTTGATTTTACACTGTTTATCAAGAGATTAAGCGTTGATTCTTGGGGGAAAAAAAAGCAAAAAAAAAAAAAAAAAAAAAAAAAAAAACAGGTTTATGTTTAATATTAATACCTGTTTTTCTAGACAATCTCAAAATTCTTATGAGATTCTAATTTCAATTCGAATCAGTTGAATTTAACCATTTCTTTTTACAATAAATAAAAAAGTGATTTTGTCGCATTTTTAATATACAAAATTTTCTGTATTGTTTCCGGAATAAAAAAAGTTAAGAAAGATAGATTCGTTAATTGATATAAGAAATTCAAATGTTTTTATAATATTTGAAAGGTGTACTGAAGCTGTTTTAATGCTTTCATAAAGTGGATTTCTAAATTCAATAATGGAATTAAAATTCTTTATATCCCTTCTAAAAGAACTAAATGAAAATCGTTTTGATAAAAGCATCACAAATTTGAAATTATAATTAATGGAGTTTACTTATATATTCTATGGGAGTTTTAAATTTTTAATTTCTAAATATATAAAAGTAACAGCTCAAATTTCTTTTTTAAAGCAATTATTGTAAATATATTTCCATTATTACAGCATATGATTATTCTTTTACTTTTGCTGGAAAAATTATTGTTAGGAGAATCTTTTAAAGTTTTAATTAAAATATTTTTGCTCAAAGTAGTTTATGATTACATATAATTATGCAGCCCTTTAACTCTTTTAAATTATTCAGATATATTTTCCTCATGTGACGCTTAACAAATTTTCGAAAATTAAATAAAAGTTAACAATTAAATATCTATCAATTTTAATTAGTATGTATTAATACTGATTATTTATCAATTTTTATCAGATATTAAAATGTATGACATCTTTTAAATGATTCTGGTGAACATTATAAAATTTTTGAAATACTATTTCTTACTCAGTTTAATTTACTACAAACTATGTATTATTCATTTCTGAATACAATTTATCAGAAATTGAGATTTTACACGATTTCTAAATGATTAATTATTAAAAAGTCAGCTAATAGTTATTACAAATTTTAATAACCCTAATTATTCATATCAAAATATTCGCTTCTTAATTAAGTTAAATTAACTGTGGAAATAGTTAGAAAGTCTGTCCATAAATAATTGACGATATTTTAATAATTGATACACAATTCTCCAATTCAAATTGTGAATTTCCTGCAAACCATCTCCAAAACGAAGGACACTTCCGTTAGAGTGCCGGCGCGGAATGTTGCCTCCTTTGCACGCTAAGTGCGTGAAAAAATGCTGATGTGCAAGAGAGCGTGAAAGTCGTCTGCAAAAAGAATGCTTTAATTGCTTCACTTCAGTTTGTGTTCTGCGCCGTTTACTCACAGGAGCAGCTATGTTTTCACAAAAGATTAATTCGATTTATTGAACATTTCCTAATGAAGAGAAGACCGTCCGCAAACATTTGGCCGAACTAATTTATCGGTAAATTTTATTTACAAGAAAGATCCCACTTCGTTTCATTTTACTGTCTTCAACATTGCATTCTAATCAATTGCATTCCTCGAAGAATATCATAGAACTTCGACATTAAAAAGGGGCTGTTAAAATTATGGTCGCCATTTTTTTTCTCCCCCAATTCTATTGCTAATCAATTACAATATCTCCTATTTGAAATTATTTAATTTTGAAAAAGAGAAAATGCCTTTTTTTATAATTGCTCGTATTCTTAGCGCGTTACATTTGCGACGAAATATTATGAAGTTTAAAAGTGTAACAATAATAAGAAAATAAAAAAACAAACTGAGAATAAAAAAAAATTGACTGTTAACAAAAGTTCTTTTATTTGTTATTTGTAAACTATTTATTTAAGCTGTTTAATTGGATATATTTCGTAACTACCTCGATTTTTTTATATCATGTAAACAACCTTACTTAATGTATGAAATACATACTGGTACATTTGATAGAAATAGAATAAATCTAATGTTTGTTGTTTACCATTTTCTAGCACTAAAGTACATATTATATTGATAATATGTTTTCATGTTCTCATGGAAACTTTTATTTATATTTAAATTATATTCCTAATCATTTATTGTTGAATTACTGAAATGTTATTTTCTTAAAATTATACACACACGTGTCTGCATATATATATATATATATATATATATATATATATATATATATATATATATATATATATATATATATGTATATATATATATAGTGGTACCAATCCTGGTAGTACATTAATTCTTTGCTAGTAATTTAATTGTTAATTTGTTAATTTTGACATTTTTATCACAGTTAAAAGGGTTTAAAGTTACTAGAAATATAATAATCACTTTTAAAAAGATTACTTTAAAAGGAAGTATGGAACTTCTTTAACAACTTAATTAACTTTATTAAATATTTGTAGTTTTTTATTTATTTATTATTATTTTTTTTCATATTCGCGTATAATTACGAAGTGACTTTAGTTGCACTTACTTAATTTTACATTTCTTGATTTTTCTTGCTTTTGCACTTTACTAGACTGAAAATTACGATTATTATTTCAATGTTTAAAGGTAATTTAACTTCGACAATTTAATAATGAGTTAATGCATCACATAACAACACTTCATATTTTAAAATTTTTTTAGTAAAATCTGAAGTAACAATTCTGATTTGTTATTAGAAATTAAGTTAACATAAATCACTAAGTGATTGTACTAATTAATGAGGGGTGTTATAAGTGTATATTATTGAAAAATTTTTGCAGTTCGTGATATTAAAAATATATATTTAGAAAAAGTGTGTTGTAAATGAAGTTTATTAAATTTTTTAATTTCTGATTATAATCATTGATTAATTAATAGTTCCTATCGCTACCTATCCTCTAAAAATTCCTTGAAGGTATTAAGCTGACATGACTGATGTAAGAGATAGGAGTTTCAGCGGAAACGAAATCAGAACTGACTCAGCACAGTTACCATAAAACAGTATAAATTTAACCTATTTTTGTAGTCGACCTTCATAAATTCATATCGCAAGCAGCAAAAATTGATTTTCTTTCATTTCACCTGCGTCCTGCTGATTTCGGTTTGATTCTTAATCGACTTTCCTAATCACTTTGTGAGCGGAAACTGGGAAACAGCGAGGCGGATTTTGGTATTAAATCAGATCCGATACTAAAAAACCCCAAAAGCCAGGGTGGACGGAAGATACCCAGAACCCAGATGTGCAAACCTGTCCGATGATTTCTTTTATTTTTCTCCCCGTTTAACCAGGTATGCAAGCGGCAGGTGTTCATATTTCGTTCATTTGGCAGCTGCCGATCCGGTCTTGTTGTGTCCCGGTCTGTGGTGAAAATTGGACACAACAGTACTATCTGGATTGGGAAATCAAGCTGTATTAAGAGAAGTGACCTTGGCGGTTATTTGAATCTACTGTCTTGAGCGGGAAATTTTATGACGATATATGGATATCCAGTATTTAAAAGATGCATATTTAACATATAAAGAGTTTTCCCTAATTTGGCTTAATGGAAGAAAAGTGACTCATTTGGCTATGAGATCACACTTGCTTTCTGCTTTATTTAACTCGTGTTTTTATTTTTTAATTTCCTAACCAATGAACTTCATCTGCTCGCTTGCTTTTTTAAAGATAATTAATTTAATTACTTTCTGGTTTTTCTGTTATCTTGCAATATGGCTTTCATAGATTTATTTTTGGATGGCATTTTTAAATGAAAGCAAATTATAAAAAGTTTGCTTGGTATTTGTTATTAGCAATTTCCTTGCTCTATAAGCAGCAAACAACCTAATTACTTTTGTCATATATTGAAAAAATTATTTAATCTTTTTTTCATTTAACTATAGTTGGAGCTTTTATTCCCTTATTGTAAATAGAAACAAAAAATATCAAGATTTTATTAAAATTGTGTCTTTTTTACCAATTCTTTTTATGCATTTAATGCATTGTTAGCGTGATATCTACATACTAAAAGCTGAAATACTTAATATTTATGTACACAAATGAACTGCATATATTTAGTAATTTATTTTGGTATTTCCTTTTTATATCTTAATCATGGTAGTTTATAATACGAATATAATGCATTTAATTAATTGAACTTCGATCACTCAAACTGAAACTACATTATTAATCTACTTGTTTTAGTCTCTAAACTCCTTAGCATTTAATGAATACTTCTTTAATTTCGGCAGAAGGAATAAAAAATTTAACCTCTATAAAACTCATTTTTTTAAATATTTGTGTTTAAATTTAATTATATTTCCTATGAATGTATAACAAATTATTTCTCTCTCCAATTACGATTAATATTTGTTAAAATAATTGCTAATAATTATTTTAATTAAAAATTAATGAGAAGTTATTTTGATTTTAGGTGCAATATTTTTAATTGCATTTATTTCGAAGCTCGTCTAGGTTTCATAATGCTTTGCAAATAAAATAAAAGTCAAATTTTTAATTTATTTTGAATTTTAATTCCAAACATTTTTACTGTAGCATGTTTCGTATATAGGTATCTTTAAGTAATAAAAAAATTAATCTGAAAAATAAATATTTCATGGCAGTATAAATTAGTTGTTTCGCTGCTTGCTTCATAAGTGGCGGAGAAATTTTTCCTTAATAGATTCATTATCTTGAAATAATTAGGCTCCTAAAATGTCACCACTTTTAATGATAGTAAAACAGCATTTAACTCTCGATAAAGCAACATTAGCATTTGCTTTGCTTGCCAACCTCTCAGTTTTATTCTTTCAGTTTTAAGATGCTGTTGACATGTCGGAAAATCTTTTAATTGCGTTATTAATTAATGAATAAAACTTAAATAATGCTTATTATATTGACTAATTGATAAATAATGATTTAATATATTTTCACAGAGAAATTATCTCATTGGTTTTGTAAATAGTTCTAACTGCTGTTTAATCTTTCAATATGTTGCAATTTTTTGTTACATTGAACAGAAATTTACTCGAATTTAATCTAACAAAGTTAATTAATATTGTCTTTGTTAGATTAAAAAAAATAGTCAGTCTCTTTCTGTTTCTCTTCATATATATGTGTGAGTGTAAGATGTTACTAAATATGAATGTATAATTTAATTTCTTTTATATCTAAAATTATAAAAGTCGATATTGCATATTGAAGTAATGAAAAATTCTCATAAAAATTAATATTCTTATGTAAACATTTACAGCTTGAATTTCATATTGAAAAATAGAAGATATTATGGGACAAATAATTATTCGTAATTTCTGTTTCTTCATAATTGTGCAATACAGTTAACATTGTTCTTGCATATTAATAAGATATAGCATTGATATAAATACTTTTAACTGTTGTATTCACCAAAACATTTCATATATACTTTTTGATTTCTTTTCGTAAAATGAAATATACCATCTGCCAAATATGCATTTCTACTTTCCATATTCTCAAGACTGATTCGTGCTCTTCAAACTATTATATTTCTGAACTGAGGAAGATAAAAAAAAATAAATAAAAATACCACTGGGAAAAGCTGGTTGCTATGCTGTCTGAGCAAAACAATAGTGAAAAAATATTGTTCTTTTAAATTTCCAAAATAATTTATTTCCCAATCTGCTTAAAAAAAAAAAAAAAAAAATTAAATGAACTGTAGTGAAAAGAAGAAGGTAAATGCATCAAAGTCACCAGATAACTACTTCAACTCTGGAGCACGCGTTTTGATTAAAAGAAATCTTCTGCTCAGAAAGAATCGTTTGCTTTTAATTTTGTTGCCATTTTTTTAGCAATAAGTTTTGAAGAAGTATCATTGATTTTTTTAGATTAATTAATTTCAGATAACATGTAACTTTTTATTTTCGCACATTCTTCATTCTGATTTTAAAATTTGGAATAATTCAATTACTAATCGAATGCTTTGATAAAACTATTTATGCTCATAAATGTGATATATTTATTCAAATGTTGTAGTGAAGTTTACAATGCCGACTATCTGGGGATTTAATATAATTTACGAGCATTCAAATGATAATAAATTCGGAGTTCTCTTTGTAATTATAGCAGTTGTGTGTAATGCTTTGCCTTACAGCAAATAGCGTTTTGTGTTTCTGTAACAATAGCCTTGAGTGGAAAATTTTGTTGCATTTCTAAAATTGTTGCCAACAAATATAAGTAATTTCGTGTCTTCTCATTCTATTTAACGACTGCATTAGAACTATGAAATTCTAATGGAAGATTCATATAATCCTGTGCTACGTGAATACTCTTTCAAAGTGATGTTCAGTTGAAATGAAATACTATTTAAATAGGAAAATTGAAGAAAAGTGCTTTATTTCCGATTCAAACAATACAGTAATAAATCCTCGGCCTTAACTTTAGAATTTTTTTTTAAATTGCTTATTTTATATTCATTAACTTATGTAATAAAAAGTTAATTTTAAAATTAGGTGTAAAAATACAAATTTAAGATTATTTGTACTATACTCTCGAAGAAAACGCATTTTTTAGGTAAACTCTTTTACCTTGTATGTATAATTCAGTGTGGCTTATTAATTTCAGAAGCATCAGTTGTTAAAAACATTAATTGAATTTAAAATAAACAATACTTGGGTATATGCTTGAAAATATATGCATATCTTACATACCAGCATTTTATTTAAGATTTAATTTTCATAAATTATAAAAAAAGTAGATAAAATATGGTATAGAAGTTATTTATGTACAAATAACTGATGATGAGTGCTTAAAATATACCATGACTTTTAATAAAACATAAAAATAACTAAGCAGGCAAAAATTAATGAGAACTGTTCTTAGATTTCTATTTTAATTTTGCTTATTTGCATTAGCAGAAGTATTTAAAACCATAAGAGCTGAGAAACCTTTTTTTTTTATGAAAATAAAGTATCAGAATAATATCATTTACTCAAATAAATCATCTAACTTATGTATTTTGCTTTAATAATAATATAAAAAAAATAAATATTTCAATATTACGTTTAAAAAAAAAAAAAAAAAAAAGAAGAAGAAGAAGGCGTTTTTCTGATTTTTCTCTGATCTGACATCTTCAGTAATTTATCTTTTGACATTTATATCATTGGGTATAAGAAGAAAAAGTGTGTTACATGCCATAAGATTTTCTCCTTCCCCAAACCGCAAAGTGCCATATTCCAACCCATTTCAGATGTAATATCGCCCCATTTCTGACGCAATCCAATTTTGTCAATTACTCGCTCACTCAGGTCTCCGACTCTTTTCTTTGAGCTCTCTCTCCGCAAAACAAGTCCATGCACACCTGCTAAAAGACAACATTTTCAGCTCAAGGGACCTTCTCTAAAACTATGCATGAGACACGACAGAATGGGTTTATAGGGGATGGAACAAAAAAAAATGGGTAATGCATTTCTGTCTCCTTCGAATAGTTTCGAGTCAGGAAAGTAATGCTTTCAAAGAAAAGTGGCGTATGTTTTCCATTTACATTTTATTTGACAAGTTTTCCCGTAGCTACGAACCCAGAGTTATTTGCATTATTTACTTTAAGTAATATCAGCAAATAATTTATTTTTTGTTCAAAAATTTGTATAATTCAATGCGTTCTTTTTGTTTTTAAAAAAAGATGTTATTCACCAAAAAACCATTAGGTATACATGAGGCATTCTTTATTTTTCTTCCCCAGAAGTATTTTATTGATTTCATTTTGATAAATTAATCGAGCATTAACTATTTTGACAGATGTGTTCTTCTATTTTAGTAACTAACTTTAAGTGAGGTAATAATAATGACTTGAGACTAGACCAGACAGGTTTTCTTAGTTACATACAATCGAAATAGCTGTGGTTGAGATCGTTCACATTCAGGGTCATTCAGCCCGACCTGTGGCGAATAATAATAGACAAATGGCTGATTTTTTAATGATTTATATGTAATAATGGATAGATTTTGTGTGCTTTTTTGTTACTAGAAGTAGACCGTATTGCACAATACATGTATATTACAAATGTATATTTGACAGTCATAAATAATTAGTAAAGCTGTTACAGTCTATACATTTTGTTGTAGTTAGTCTCTTATAAAATCACCACAACCTATTTATAATTGTACCATACTATTTTATTTTACGTCTTATATTTCAGATGTAAACCATTTGAGAAATTAATTTATTTTCCAGAAAATTATATTATTATGTAAAAGGATTAGAAAGATTATGTATACTATATTTACCAGACACCAGGCTGTTTTTTTATTCATTGTTTAGTAATTAATGAACATTTTTCCAGATTACACAGAAATAAAAATATTTAAATGCTTCAAAATTAAAAAAAAAAAAAAAAAAAGAAAATCAAGACGAAGTAAATTCTCGTTAGGAGGAAATGTTATGAATACATAAATATGCCTATGTTTTTTTTATAAATTTTTGCTGAATTTTTGCATACTATATTTATGCAATTACCGTGAAAAGTCAAATTTGATCGTTTATATTTCAAATATAATTTTCTACAATAAATCATAATGGCGATTTAAGTTTTTAAAATTTATTTTAAAATGATTTAATATAATTTTCCCGTAGAATAATTTGTGGAACATTTATACTACCAGTATATTTAATTCGAATGAAATCAGCATTGATACATATTTTTTGTAGATTCAATGTACATTATTTATCTTTAGAGCAATTTAAAAATTAAATTTGAAACCGAAATAGATATTTTACAATAAATATTTAAGCAATTTGAGCTTATATAGTAACAGTTACTTATAAATTTAATCAAAAATTCTCCGGATAGAATCCTTTGGCAAATATCCTGTAAATCCTATTTAATATCATTTATATCTTTCACTGAAGTTGATTCTTAAATTAAGAATATTAAATTCTGCATATTTCAGGAGCATCAAAGATGTCAAAATAAAGTTCCGATATTTTATATCTCTCTTAAAATCCTCCTTCTTTTAACAATTAGATGCATTAATAGAGGCGCTTCTTTTGGATTTTCTGAGTGCACTTACACCACATCTGCTCTTCAGTTATTATCACGCCTGGCTCTGGGGTTGGCGAGGGCTTTCAAACCAACAACCGAAACTGCCACGTTCGCTATTATTCTAATAACTCGGCGTCACTTTCGACGGTAATTTCCTAAATTCATTTTTGTTCTTTTTTGATGAGATTTGCATTCAGTACTTCTCTCCTCGGTGTTGGGTAAATGAGATTAAAGTATCCGTGAATAAAGGAAAAATACGGCGCGTGTGCCTGGCCGAAGTGAAGTGAATACACGTTATCGCCCGCCAAACGTTATGCCTCCCGTGGGAAAAACTCCTTTCTTTTTCAATTTCTCGCCAAAGTATTATTTTTGAGAGCTTCTTTCCCGAGTTTAGATGTTAAACACTGCTGGCAGTATAAGTCGACGGATTTTTCCTTGCATCTATTTATTGATAAGAAAGCTTTAAGTCCAAATGCAACGATCTGTTTAGAATTTTATTAAACTGTAGCTCTTTTTTCTTAGTTTGAAACTACTTTCCTTGATGTTTATGCTTAAAATGTATATTTTATACTCGAAGAAATGCATAAATAGCATTTACTTAAGTCATTGTAATAAATCAATAAGATTAAAATTTTATTCTATTATTTTCAATAAAATAATTTTCTTTATCTTAAGTATAATTTTCTTCTAAATTAATAACAAGAATATAGGCAGAAATAAAAATTGCAATTTTAACAGAAATGAACAACTTTAAAGTATAACTGACTATTTAATTTCTATTTTCACAAATGAAAATAGTAAAAATTTCTAATGATAAACTTTACAATTTTTTCTACACAAGATCCATAATTTAAGTACTGCCAATAATATATAAAGAATATTAAAGCAACCTTGTTTGTTCATCAATTTTTTTGAAACCTGTAAAACCAGAGATTTATTTCCATTTAATATTAGCAATTTAATTAAATTCAATTTATTTATTAAATCAAAATTCATAATACATCGTTACAACTTTATCACTTTTAAAGTGCATTTAACATCAAAATTTGTAAAGATTAAAACAACTTTAAATTATATCAAATCATTCTACCGTAATGTATATAAGTTTAATTTTTTTGCAATGTTTAGTATAATATTTAATAATATCAATTCACATTTTCATATTCTATTTTAAATTACTATTAAGCTAAAAATTTTATTTCATAATTACTTGTAAGAATGGTTTATTTATAAAATCTAACACTTTTAACATAATAAGTTTAATTTAAACTAAGTACACGTCGCATATTTACATTAGGTTATTGAATTTCTATTCTTGTTCCAGTTGAATACTTGAAGAGAGTTAGTGTAACTCAAGTCTCTACGTAACTTTATTTTATGTCATGGAATATGAATCGTTGCTTTAATTCATCCACTTTCTAAAATTTGAAACGCTTAAATAATTCAATCTGTAAATGTAGCGCTTTTTACCCATTTCTAAAAGTTATTTGCGTTCATTTTAACGTTCATATTTTGAGGACGACGGTATTTCGTATTCAAAACCATGCGTTTATAAAATCATTATTAGACATTTCAAGTGGCATACAAATTAAGCGCACCACCATCGACCAATTTTTTTCATTTTTTGACGTAACTTACCTCTGAAATTGTATGTTTTGTAGACGGTTTGTAGCAATATTCTCTGCTAAAATTACAGCAAAATATTATTAGAAAATATCATCCGATAAAAATACACGGGTTCAAAATGATATAAAAAATATAAAAAAAATACAAATTTAAGTATCGTCCTGAAAAGCTTAGAAATCGTTTGTGAACTTAGCAACCGATTTGTTAGGTTAGAGCTTAGCAACATCAAAACTACGCTTCAATAAAAGGGTAGATATTTTTCCTTTTATTACATTTATTAGAAAAAAATTGTTTTTATTGAAGGATTTAATGTTTTGCATTTTCGATAAACAATTTGTTGCATAAATGTAAAAAGTGTGAATTTTAGTATTTTTTCCAAGAATTTTATAAAAGTATCGTTATTTATGTTACCTTTTTTTTTTTATAAAACTTTTCTTTTATATTATTATAAAACAAAATTTAATTTTTATTAAAGTATGCTATATAACTACTTTCACAAACAGTTTTATTTTTAAATCGCTCTTGATGTTTTTAAAATGATTTTCTTTTAAATAATAGTATTAACTAGACATTTATGTACAAGTTAAAAATTTAGCGTTCTTAATAAGAGTAGTGTTGAATGACATAGCAATAGCTTTGCTTACGATAATTTTTTTAAGATGTTAAAAATTTTGCTATAAGAAAAACAAATTAAATTATTGTAAAATGCGAATAAACTAAACATAACATAGCATTGAAAAAATTAAGAAATTTTCACATTGAAAGAATATATGAGCATTTTTTTTCTTTTTTCTGAATTGACTTCAGTTTGTTTGATAGTGGCTTTCATACCTTCCATGAATAGAAGTAAAATTTGCCTATTCTAAAAAGAATTGTTTTTTGAAAAGTTCTGTAAATTTATCAAACATTAAATCTTCAACTTTTCAGATATGAATGGAAAATTTGCCTGCTCTAAAAAAATGCTTATGCGCAATAAATACAAATTTATCTAAATTTTTTCAGTTCAAAATCAGTTATTTACTAATTTTTTTTTTCCTAAGTAGTTTTTATTAATATTCTAACTACTGCTGTCTGTTAGAAAAATATTTATTAACATAGTTGTTAGATTTAATGTGTGTTTTTTGTGATTTATTAATTTTATGTATATACAAACTAAGTATATTTTGTCACTCGTTTCGCGTTAAGTAATATTATATAGTGTATGATTAAAGGAATTTTTAAACATCTTTATAGCCATTTTGTGAAAAAAAGATTTTAGCGCAAATATACTTTCCATTTTTCTATAGGAATTTGAACGTTTAAGGGAAATAATTTCTTTTAAATATAAGGAAAACAATTAAATCCTTTTTCTCCGGTATAAGGCTTTGGTTATTAATGATTCGAATAATACTTAACTATTTTTTAAAAAGAATACTTGTTACTTTTAATACCAAATAATGAAATAACAGATATCAGAGCAATAAATTAGTCTTTTGAATAGAACAGCCAGTGATTCATCATACATTGATAAATATGATGCGCCACTTGACTAAAGGTGAAAGTTGAACTCTTGGGAAAAATTTGCAATGATACCAGTGTGTTTCAAAACCGTTAATCCACATTAATGAAGGGAAGACAGATTGATAGGCCCCTCGCAAATTGCATTTCTTTCTCGAAATGAAACGTTTTAACAGTTATTAGTAATAGATCTTTTATCGACTTTAGATGCATAACCAGATATCGTCAATTTATATCATCAGTTTTATTTTATCACTGTTGAATTCTTTATTATCATCGATCCCCATAGAGTCGGGTGTTGTTTATTGGCGTGGAATAAGTTATTTATGAAATCATTAATAAATGTGTTATTCTAAACACAAACGAAATGAGTTTTGTTATTAATTATTCAAGATGATGCGCTGTTTTGATTTATTATTAACTGTTCTATACACCTAAAGAGAAACTGTTTATGATTTTGAATTCATGTGGCTCCCTATGGTGTTGAATTCGTTCACAGCTAAATGTTTTTCTCCATTTGATTTACTAAATTACTCAAAATTGTATATTAAGTATGACATTAATTTATCAACCTTTAGTAAATGCGTTATTCTAATCATAGTAACTTCAGTATTATTGTTAATTCTTTAAAATGAAACCAATTTAAAGTTATTTTTAACTCTCTGGGGGGGGGGGGGTGGACACTAAAAATATTATTATGTCTTCTAATAATTTTACATTCATAAATTTTTTTATTGAATGAATTTATGATTAATAAAGTGTATGATGCTATTGCTTAATCATTTATTTTTATAAATAAGTGATTAACCAATAGCATGCACTTTACTACATTTTTTTTTTTACTTTAAAAGATAAAAAAATGTATTTTTGTTTTCTTTATGTTATTTCATTAATATTTAATAATGAAATAACATAAAGAAAACAAAAATACATTGTATTATAATGTTATTGTTATTTTAAAAATTTCACCCTGCAACACATATCGCATTTAAAATAGCCATTGTTAGAATAATAGTTATTCATAACCTAATTACTACATTGGTTGTAAATTGCTAACTATTACTAACCTTCTAACATATTTTAGTTTTTGACATTACTTAGACTCTCCGTTAATTGCGCAATCAAGGATTATTTTTATCAATGTAAGACAATATCTACTTCTATTTACAAATTTACAATGAGCTACCTCTTTTAATCATCAGTAAATGCTTCTAATAAATGGTTAATGTATACTATTCATAAACAACTGATCATAGATCACTTTAAAAAAAAGCATCGCAAAATAAAAAAGAACTAAATGGCAGTGTATACTTATATTTTATCGCAATGCATATTTCGTGCTTAACAATAACTAATGAGAGAAATACGAATAAGATGCTGAATCAAATGGAGATTTCACAAATTAAATAATTTCGAACTAAATCGTGATTTGAAATTAAAAAGATAACGATGGTATCCTGCTAAAAACATCTTAAATTTGTTCTGTTTTCCTTAACAATGTTTAATATCTTTTAATCTGATAAATGTGAAAAAAAATCTGTTAATGCGCTTATACTTCTTTACATTAAATTAGCATTAATCTGCGATGACATTGCTTTTTTCTCACAACAGGTAATTGAAATTGAAATCTGTTTCCAAAAATCAGATGAATTTAAATATATATATATATTCGTGTGGGGGTAATGTACTTTACATTGCTACACTGTATCCAAATTTTAATGGAAGATTGTAGATAATCCAAACATAACGTCATTACTTTGAATATCACGTAATCAGTAACCAGATCCTAAAGCATTTGTTGTAGCAGGTACTTTACCTGCGTTTTATTATGCTTAAGAGTCCACTCCTTTCCCAGTGCATTGCTCCAGTTCATTAAGTAGTCCTCACCTGACCATGCCATAGAACAAACGCCTACTCACGTGATTCACCCCGCCAGATTATCACAGCTATCACCCGATTATCACCCGCCAGATTATCATCTTTATTGGACAAGATCTCACATTCCAGTTTCGTGACAGGTACGATTCTGCATTCTTAACTCACCAAGAATTCCTCCCCCCCCGTCCTCTCGCTTTTAACAAACTTCGCATTCTTCCCTTTCAACCACCCCCAACCACAGACGACAAGACTAATTTCGGGAAGACAAGCCAAGATCGGTAATACCCACTAGCCCCGATCTCTGACACAGATAATTAGTATCTTAAAGTTCTGGCGTGGACCGCTCTGCCTCCCACCCTTTGCTTTGTTATTACCCTGTTTGTTGTGAGTACGCCCAGGTCGTTAATTACCCCTGAAGTTCTGTGGGTGGGCGCAGTTGAAGCATCTTCCGATGCTGGATTCAGTGGCCTCACTGGAAGGGGGTTTCCTTCGACGGGGATCTTGTGTCGAATGTGATACCACCTTTTGTTGCTTTAATCTCCTTGTTGTTCATTGAATTATGCACGCTTTCAATTTAATATCTTGGATAATGGTAATCTAGTGACACACAACTACTTAAAGTCACATTAGAATGCTTTCGAGTTTTATCCTAATCGGGCATCTTTACATGACACTTGTATTTATTCAAGCTGAGAAGTAAGAAGACGTTTGATTCGGTTTATATAGTTGAAGACATTTGGCTGTTTACTACATTATACAGTTGAAGAAGTATTATTTTTTGGATTTTTATCAGATTCATACGCTTTTGCCAATTTGTGTCAATACGCGATTTTATTTATTACCTTACTCAAGGGGCATTACTGTATGTGTACTATATATATATATATATTATTATTATTATTATTATTATTATTATTATTTGTGTGTGTCTTAAAAGAGTTTAAATAAATCCTTGATTGCACACACACACAAATATCTTCATATAAGTACTTAATAAATAAACGACATGTTGTTCCAAATAATCAAATAATATGTCCAGTTTACATGTAAATATAGTATCATTTTAAGATGTATATATATATATATATATATATATATATATATATATAAATTTGTTATGGTAATATTTACATAAAATTAATTTTTCTAAAAAGCCAATGAATACACAACTAAATTTATAATTTAAATGATATACTTTTAGTTTATTGAATGTTTAAAAAAATTTACTTCTAGAAGATTCTGTTTTATATAAAAGTTCATCAATAGTCAGATTAAATTTTTAACTATCTATATGTAATAGGTGATTATATAATTTTGTATTACTTATTTTGCAGATAAATATTTCATTACACAAATTATAATTATTATTAGAAAACAACTTAAAAGTTTTTACACACTATTTGATAAATTTCTTTTTTAACTTTTAAAAGTGTTTGTAAATTAATGAAAAGTATAAAATTGCAGATTTGTAAAAATATCAGACTCAACAACATGTTAATACGGATATAATACGGAATCAAGTTTAAATTTATATGTTCATCATACAAATTAATAAGCTAAATTAATTTTTAAAAGTATAAACATACAAAATATACATAATTACAAATAAATGAGTTCATATAGTATTTCAGCAATTTATTAAGATAATGTGAAAATTTTTCTTCTTAAACGAGTAAAGGTATATACACTTTATGGAAATTAACTCAATATTTTTAACTTATAAATTATATTAAATCGGTGTTGATTCGAGAAATATTTGCCTTTCAAAATAAAATCATTTCGATTTTCTTATTTATATTTGACATAACTTCTAATGAATTACTTTTTCAGTTGGAATGTTTGCTTTATTATTTTCAAAACTAAGTAAACAAAGTTACCATGATAGACACAAATGCAATCATCAGTTAAGTATATATAGACTTTTTTCAATTTTTCTTGATAGTTCGAATGAAAATATCTCATACATGACATTATTTCTTTTAAATAAAGTGAAGCAAATATTGAAAAGGACATTGTAATCCATCATATTTTTTTTAAACTATTCAATATCATTTGTAAGTAAAAAATTTTTCTTTGTTCTCAAACATCGCAAGTTTTACATGATAACCGAAGTTTACCCCATTTCAAAATCAAAGAAGAATACAAAAGTGGAATTCATTCAAAAGCTAATTCACTCTCTAATTTAATGTATCCTTATAATAAATCATATTTAGTGAATGTTATTTTGGAAAATCGTACTTGTAGCAAAATTATTTGTGTAAATAAATTTCAGTGGTAACAAAATCGCTTATGTAAACAAATTCCTTGAAAGAAAATCTAGTGCTACAAACAATTTTCATTTGGTAATCCATCATCTAGAAATACAGATAATGAGTATGACATCTAACGCATTTCAAGATGCAAATACATCATTTGATGCATTTACACAGGCTTGTAAAAACGCAAGTAAAAAATTAAAAGAAGGGGGCAAAAAAATAATAATAATAATAAAAGAAAGACAGACTTTTCGCATAGGTGAAAATAACCGGTCACCTGTCTTCTTAACGAAACTGGATACTCTTTCTCTCTAATGCTCTGCACTCAGTCCCAAACAACCCAACCCCGATCCGACAACTTTGAAACACAGTGAAAGAAGAAACATGGCGTTTCCACCAAAGAAACGGTCATCAGAGGTCACCCAGTTGCATGCCGTCAGTGGTTTGCCAACTACTCGCCAGGTGGCAGCACACGGCAGCAACCATTAACAGAATGTGTGAAATCGGGTTCGAAACTACCTGGTAATGACCCTATTTTTTACTTCTTTCCTGTGACAGATGTTCCTTTTTGAAGCAGGTTCTGGCAGTAACTAGCAGGGTGACGATATATGTATTTAACCCTTTTTTCCTCAAGTGAGCTGTATTTTTTCTCCATTGATATGGCTGCATTAATCGCATGTTTTACCAAGGGACCACACGTGAATAAAACTAGAAGGTCAAAGATGTTTTTGATATTTGTCAGTTACTGCTACTGGAAGAATCTTTTTATCAGCTTTTTAGAGACTTGTATGAAAATTTTTGTATTCGTTTATGAGATTCGTTAGAGCTTAAAAAGTTCCGATTTGAGAAAGAAGTTCTTTCCATTAAAATAACAATCAAACTGTATTAATTACAAGCCGAATAATTAATCCTAAGATGACTCGAATTTTACTGTCTGGAGATTAAAAAAGATTTTTGTAGATTCCTCAACAATGACTGATATCTATTTACTTCAAATGGCGCCAAAAGTTTCCTCAGGCAATTGTACTAAATCTAGGTGGAAATTTATGCGTCGCCAAATGTAATTTACTGTTTCTGTATGAAAATTTTTCTGATATTTTTCATAACGATTTCTATTAGATTGCATACATTTAAAAAATATTTCTGTTAATGAATTATTTATTTTCATCAAATGTTGTTTTTATGCTTATCAATAATTCATTTCTATATTTATGTAATAGCCATTTTTTCAAACATTTTCATAAATTTTTGTAATGAGAACTATTATTCGATTTAAATAAATCTTATTTCCTTTGCTTATGAAAAGCTTTTATCATAATTTCTAATAAACAGAAAAATGCTGCCGGGGTTGGAATTATTATTTTTTTTTTTCCTGAAAAATATTTCTGTACCTGTTTATTTCTCCGTTCTTGGTTGATTTATTTCACTCTGTTCATTTATCAGTGCTTAGAAAGCTCGTTGAAAACCATATGGTCATTGCTTGATTGCATGTTTTTATTTTTGATTTACGCTGGGCATTTCAGAAAGACGTGTGTATAAAGTAAAAGCCCTTGCGTAGGCGTGGTAATGAAAAAGGCACACCACGAAGAAAACGAGTATTTCTTTAAAAGTCACCCCGCCCTTGAACTGTAAGAACTTCACGGAACTCAACAGCGGTATTTTACGCCCTGAAATAAATATATATTTTGTTTGTTACCGCGTTTATTATATTTAAAAATATTTTTCTAGGACTAAATGTTGTTGAACTCCTTGAAATCAGCGAATCCACCTGCTTGCTGCTGGCGAGTTTCTATGCTTTTTGGAGCTTGTAAATTTAGTCGATTTAACAATTATACCAAATTTAATAGGTTTAGATCTTTGGGATCCTAAAAGTCCTCATAAATAGCCACAAATATTGATTTATTTCCAAGTGGTATGCTCAAAACGAGAACGAGTACATTAAATCAGAATTGGTAATTGTATTCTGAAAAGGAACAATATACTTCTGTTGTTGTTACTTATGACACTTTTACAAGACAAGCTCGCTAAGCACTTGGTTATGCGAATTTAAGTCCGTAGGATTCGTCTTTCCAATGTGCCTCTTAATAGTCTCATCACATTTTCCATTGTAATGACAGTGTAATAAAACTGTTGGCAATGTCTTAAATGATGCGATTAACATTAATAGTTCTTTCTGCGATTTCCAATATCTACTTAAATTTTCTTTGTGTTTGGTCCAAAATTTATAATTAAACTGTTGTACTCCATTAACCAATTTTACGAACGAATCACCATAGAAACAAATAAGATAAATTACTTTTATAAATAATTGCTGCCTTCTTTGAAACTCATTAGCTTATAAATTTGTTATTATATAAATGCATTTCCATGGTAGTTATTTATGTTTTTAAAATGGAAACAAATTATAAAAGTAATCATCAAAATGCACTCTCAATATACTAAGTATTAAAAGATAAAAAAATTAATTTGATATTTTTTATAATCTTTATTGTAACCCTCAATGAAATTACTTATTTTGTTATTTTTATAATTATTTTCTTTAGCATGAAATTTAAAGCTTTCATTTCATCTTAACAAAAAAGTACTTAATTGACATTTCAAAATCTTTTCATGAAAAAATTGAACCTTTTGGAGTATGTAGTTATTAAGATTAAATTTTTTAACCTGAACTAGATTTAAAATACTTAAGAAAAAACTATAACAAGTGATTAACTCGCAATATACTTTTATGGAAAACATTTAATCATTCTTTAATATAGTATGCATTACATCATTAATATATGTATTTATTAATAAAAATATATAAGAATTATATCAAGTAAAAAAAAATTTTTTTTCGCAGTTTTTTTTATTGCAAAAAAATTTATATTGAACTTTTAATAATTTTTATTTTGACAGTAAATTATCAGGTTGCTTTTAACTCATTGCTTCTTTCTATGTATAATCGGTTTCCAATTTAAATTCCATAAATTTTAATCTAATGCATTTTTATTTCTAAACATAATTAATAAAAATGTATAAACGATATATATATATATATATATATATATATATATATATATATATATATATATATATATATATATGTCAAATAAATCACTGTGCTCAGTTTTTCTAGCGGTAAAGGTCTACCTAATGTTCAGTAATTGATAAACGCAAAAGCTAAATCTGCACATAACTTGAAGAAATAACGATGGCTTTGTTTGCGTTTCAAATTAATCTACTTCTCTTCGTCTCCTTAATTTAGTTGCAAAGCATCAGATCACGACCTCAAAATTCCCATGCTCATTACTTAGGAAACAAACAAGAGACATTCCTTTTATAAATAATCACTGACGTCTTCGGAAACTCATTAGCTTATAACGATATTTCTGCATCAAGTTACAAAATGTTCCACAGTCCTTCCAAAGAATATAAGTCAGCTAGCGCCTCCTGATCTCCAAGCATTTGGATATCGTTCGGTAATGCCCTGATACTCCTGGGGGCGAATGCGTTCTGCGGGCGTATTTCGACCGTAAGTAAAACATAATTAAGCTGGAATTGATAGGGTGCTGTAATTAACTGGCATCCTGCACCCCGCAGCGTGGAGTGCACTCCTTTCCCCTTTGGGCACTAACCTGTTTTTAACGCTAGAATAATCCATGACTATATAATCTTCTTGCTATTTAATAAAGTCACCAAGTCCCTGCTAACAAACCTGTCACTTGATTTGTTAGCAGGCACAACAGGTCTAGATGTATGGCTGGCACTATCCTAAATCAGCCTTTCCATTAATGCTATGTATAAGAAAAAAGTACCAAAAGAATTGCTTAAAAAATGCTTTTAAAAACCGTGAAACAATTGATAGCGTGATATATATATACCTTTGATTGTAACACCTGTCCATCTAAACCTTGCTGTTAGTGGTTGTTGAATGACGAAAGGAAAAAAGACAAACCAATAAGGATAAAAGTTGACTGAGATAGGCGGGAATCTTTATAACTTAAAGTAATATGCAAGATTTTTTTTTCTTTTAGAATTTTTTGACACCACTGAATTTTAAAGCTGAACTTCAATTACCGCAAGTCGATTTAGAATGCGGTATACCTCTACTTAAATGAAGAATTTTATGGACGTTCATATATACTTTTTTTTTATTATTTATTTCCTTCATGTCTGAACGTGTCGCATCGTAAAACACCCTTGCGTAGTTTTTTCAAAACTTTTTTTTTTTCTGGCTTCGTCCGCACCTTCAAGTTTGGTCATAAAAATAGTCTTCTACTTAAACGAAGTTTTTTTTTTTTTTATATTTTTTTATATAATTTTTTGTTTACTTATTTTGCACTTTTGTCTAAACTGAGTTCATTTTATCGGTTAGTTTTAGACTTGGTTTCATTTTAAGTGAAGAAAAAAGTGTGCTACTCATTGTTGAGTAATAGCTTGGAGATGTTTACTGAAAATTTTACCGTTCTATTTCGCATGGAATTTTCTCATAAAACTATGTATTTTTCGTAAAATAGATTTTTTGTTTTATTCGTTATTATTTTTATCATATTTTTGCTTACTTTGTAATATGATTTAACTTTTATTCTTTTAAATTTAAGTAGGTACTTTGATAAACTTAGTTAACGCATGCTTTAATTTTAATAGGTATATCTCAGTAAATAATTTTATAAGTTATTAAAAACTACAAATTAACTTAGAATTCCTGCATTTTTTTTCTATAAAATATCAATTATTATTTCGTTTATTCTTATTTATATTAAGTTATCATGGAAAAGTTATAAAATAGAAAGTAAAATACTCGCGCCTGGTTTTAAAATTAGCTTCGTATTTAATATCCAAACTATATACATAAATTAATGTGATAAATTAATTATGAAATTTCCTTATAAAAACTTATTTCTGAATTATTTCCTTTATTCATTATGTTACAAATTATTATTTCTTTTTATGTTTTTCCAAAATTTATATTCATAAGAATAATTTTTTTTCTATATTTTTTATTAAAATTTCAACTATATCTCTCACGCAAATTGATCTAAATGTTGTAAAAATATTGTGAATGTTCCGAAAATCAATTTTCTTTTGCTTTGCATTTAATTGGTTATTTACTGTGACGTTTTCATCGCTTTATAAAAGTTATTTTCGTTGATTCTTGCTTATACTTGTATATGTCATTCAGTAAGCTACTATATCTTTTATAGATCACCATTTAAAAGAAACTTTTTTGATGAATGTGAAACTTCAACTGTTAATCCCAAGTTTTATTTTTCCTTCCAAGTTTATACAGACTTTTAATTATTTTTTAATTAATAATTTAATGGAAAAGAACATTTATACAAACCAAGAACTATCATTTATAGTAAATATAAAGCAGCAAAATCATATGCAAATAAAAAGCACAAAAAATTATTTTCTTTACTTCCAATATAAAAAGAGACATATATCTCATATAAAGCAAGATATATATCTAATATAAAGCAAGATGAAGCATTATACCCAATATAAAAAAGGCAACAGTAATTAACAAATTACATAAAGTTTTTACTGTGATCTCTCAAAGAAATAATTTTCTAAAGATAAAGTCACAGTTTTACTAAAATATTCTTTTAATTTATTTATTTTGAATAGTTTATTGCAGCAAAGCATACGTTTGCGTTTAATATATGTATATATCTATATATATATAATTCTAAATTTTTGTAAACGCGTTTAATATATATATATATAGATAGATAGATATATATATATATTAAAGGCGTTTAAAAAATTTATTTTATTAAATTAATTTTTATAGGAATATATTAAACGAAATGAGTGAAATATTGCTGTATGAATCTATATTCCTTAAATCAAAATAATTTCTCAATGAACGAAATGAGTCTTTTAATAGAACTAAAAGATGGTGGAAAAATTCATAAAAAGTATTTTCGCGCGTGATATTTTATTAGAATAATTAATTTTAAATAAATCGTTTAACATCTCCTGCCGAAAAATCTTTATTCAAGCGCTTCATAATCTTATTCCTTTCGTCGCTTTCAACACTCATAAAATTTTTATTTTCTCCCTCGAACGGACTTAGCGTAAAAATTACTCCCCTTTTCCAGAAATTTTAGTTGACAATTAAAACGTGAATAGTGAGCGAAAATTAAAAAAGTGTTTCTGATGAAGGTAATCAATGAATATGTTTTTAAAAAGGTGATAATAAATCTGAAGAGAAATGTAAAAATATTAATGCACTATTTTTAAAATTTCCATGAATAGAAAATGCATTTTTTTTTTTTAATTTTTAAGCATGTATCTATTTAATAAAATTTTTCGCTGTTAGAATTTGATGAATAAAATTAAACAATGTGGATTTTAGAAACAAAATAAACAATATTTTTTTTCCTTCCACAAATTAATGTTAATGTAATTTCATCAGTTATTTCTTTCCTGCATATTTTTCAGTCCTTCTTTATAGTATTCTTATAAATTTTTGTTAGTTATTTCAGATGTATTTACAAATACTTACATGCATACTAATTCATACATATTATTTAGATTTAATTAAAGATTAAAGTTATTATTAAAGTTATTTTTAATAATAACTTTAATCTTTAATTATTTGTCGTATATAAGGGTAAATAAATGTGACCATAACATAAATCTCTACTTAGTGTTTTGCGAATGAAATTATATATGAACTTGATTAAAAATATTTCTTAAAAATCACAAAACATTGATTTTATATTTATTAATATAGTACTTTATATATATATATATATATATATATATATATATATATATATATATATATATATATATATATATATATATATAAAGAGAGAGAGAAAATATTAAATTACTCTTTGCAATGTAAATTTCTATTTTTAAAACATAGTTATTTAATGTTTAATGAACTTAGATGTAAACAAATATCATTTGAGCAATATTTTCATTGTTGCTCATTTACAAGAAGTTATTTAAATAATTTTTTTATATTTTTATCACTCAAAACTTGAAATAACAATTAAAAAATAGAAATTGATAATCATTGATTCTTGATCTGTCGTATATACATAACATTAATATTAGCATAGAAAATATAAAGTAATATGATTTCATTTCAAAATGTGTTCTAACAAACACACCATTATTCTAAGGGTAAATAAATTTTGCAATTGCTTTAAAATAACTGCTACACGTAAAACAAAAATTTAAAGACCACGAAATATGATACGCAATTATTCTGGATTTGTATATTCTCAAATCGTTTATTTCTGAAATACAACAATAAAATTTTATTATATAAATGATTTTTAAATACGATTTTATACTCAATTAAACGCATAATCTAAATAAACACTTATCAGAAATATAAATTCCAAGTATTTAAAAAAAAGAGATTTATTCATTTGTATTCTTGTAACAAAATACTTAAAAAAATATTTTTAGTATTATTAACAACAGAAATCAACAATTTTCCTTATATTTAGTTTTAATTATACCCACTAGATGTCGCATTTGTCTTTCGAATTACTCGCACAATCTTGAAAAACCTTAATATTTCAATTATCTATTTACCTAAAAGAAATTAAGAATTAAGATGCTGTTTTAGGTTTATAAAATAAACTTTTTAATATGCTCACTTAAAAAAAAAAAAGCAAATTACCTTTCTTTATTAATTCATCGAGAGAAATATGCTAAGAAAGAAAATGTCAAATGAGTTATAATACATCCACCTTTATTTTAGAGCTACTCAGAGACCACAACTCAAATATGTCGCGGTAACTTATCTTTTTTTCACATCTCCTCTGTGCCCCATTCCTTACAAAAAAAGAACTCGTTGGTTAAGATGCGTGAGTTGATTTCATCAGCGTCGTTTTCAATGTCATCAAAACTTTTTCTTCTTTGGCGTGCAAGTCGTTGCATCTTCATGGGCCCCTTCTCTTAACCACGAACACTGTTGGACCCCGGGGTGGATCATGTCGCTTTTTTTTTCCTTCCTTCCCTTTCTCTTCTGTTCTTTTTCAACTTTTAATTACGCCTTGAGGCTCGCGAAAAACGCGGTTTTGTTTTTTATGACAACTTTTAACTGTCGATTTGTCTCAGTACGCAGGGAGTTCGGTGGCTTTGTGGAACATTACGTTGTCCTTTCTTATTAAATGTTCTTAAGAAATAACAAAACTCGTCTTCCTCGTGTTGCTGCTACCCTGCCTTAATGCCCATTTGTTTTTGGGTATGAATAAGGCTAGGGGTTGTCCATAAAATTACATTTCAGTCAATAGTGTTTTACGTTCGTTTCTTTCAAGAATTACTTTAGAGTTTATGTAGGAAATCCTTTTTGAGTTTCGTTTTTATTATATTTGACTTTATATTTTGTTATATGAAATTTTATATTCCCATATATTTCCTGCTATTTGAAACATTAAAGGTTTTGATTCTCAATAAATTTATCTCATTTTCTCGTATTTATATATTTGTCACATTATGAAAGCTTTGAAACTATAATTCCAATCAAATATGATATTGTTTCATTTACAGGAAAAATAAATTTTGAATTGACATTGAATTATAATACCGAAATCTAATAAAGCAGCTATAATGTAAAGTTTTTTCTAAATTTATTATGAATAATTTGTAAAATAAAACACATTATATTTATTATCTGCATGGTTTTGCTATTCTTCGTTTTTAGTGATATGGCTTCAATCACTGTAAAGAAATTCCTAAGTTTGTTCCTAGTAATTGTTTATAAGTTTATTCCTAGTTAACTGAAATTATAAAGGAATGTTGTATTTTTTGGTTACTGCATTCACATTGCTGAAGAAGATTTATGAAAATTATTCCAAAAATAAAAAAATAAACTTATTTTGCAATTTTAATTTGGAAATGAGTTTTTGACATAAATTTTTAACATATTCTTTTATTGTTGCAGCTTAACAATAGATACAGCGTTACTGGATGTTATGAAATAGCAAAAATTAATTCTACTATATATTAAGTACTATCAAATAAACACAATTCTCTCTTTACATATATATCAGAGGATTCTCAACCAAGGATTCAAGCTCAGATACACAAACATATCACACTTCATAGGGAATTATATTACAATATTTTGTATTAGTTGGCATACGTTTTGATACAGTCAGGTTTACAGTCTAATTGTCTGAGACTATTATAAGGCATTTTAAGATCCTTGTAGTTATTCAAGAAGAAAATTTTTTCATAGATAATGAACCATATTGACATATCAAAAAAGAGCAAATCTGGAATGTTCCCAAGATCGCATCTGGACTCGCGGGCATGCGGAAAACAGAAGAACAACTCAACTCTACTCAACTTTTCCGTTTTTTAACAAATGCTGGGATTAAACTTGAGTTCCACAAGAGGGCTGTCTTGCCACTAGGGCACAAGGAGAACCTAGTTTTGATTTAACCTGGAATGTTTGGACAAATCGTTATTGTGTAGCTGAATTGATATTTTCAGAAATTTTTAACAAGTTTAGTTTGCATTTTTCAATAAATTAAAAAAAATAACATTCTTCTAATATCACATCCGATTATAAATTCGAAAAATATTGCTTGATATTTGACGTACGTCTTTTCTACAATTGAAAAATGTGGTGTTACAAAAATAAATAAAATTAATTGTTATACATTTATGTGAATTAATTTTATTTCTCTCTCTCTCTCTCTCTCTCTCTATATATATATATATATATATATATATATATATATATATATATATATATATATATATATATATATATATATATATATATATATATATATATATATATATATATATTATTTATGTGAGTTTGCAGTCTATGCAACAATATTATGCACATACTTTTTAATAGTTCTCATAATATTAATATCTTAAGAATGTCTTAGTTTTATAAATAAAGAAAAAGATTCTTTCATTCTATTTGTTTCCATTTATTAAAACAGAATAGTAATGGTTTCAATTTGATTCCATAAATAGAACATCATAATACCGATATTTTGAGCTCTAACTATTTATTGAAACTAGAGGAATGTTCTTAAGAAAAATATTTTTGCCTCTTACTGTATGAGTGATAACACTATTACGGTAAAATGTACAGTAGTGCCAAAGTTAATTTAAGATCAGCAGATCTATTTGATAATCTTGTCAAAGCGATATAATTCATGGTATATTTAAATAGAAATTACTGAATTTATGATTTTCAAGGAAGTTATCTCTGAAATTTATTTAGTGCTTATTTTGACTAATCTGTTTTAAATTCGACAAATTGTATCAACTTTTTAATTTTTAAAAGCAATTTAAAATTTAGACATGTATGTATAATTATTTATCTCGCTATAAATAATTAGTAAAAATAAACCGGAACTTTTACTTTTCGTAATTTTTTTCTTTGTTTTTGCAAAGCAAATATTTTAAAACTTACAAACTGAAAACACTTGCAATCTTGCATTCACTTGCGTTTCACTTGACGTGAGAAATTTTTAATTGAGTTGTTCCTATTCTTCTTCTTTGCCGAAAAGGAAAACTTACTGGCGCTCTAACGAACGTTTGAAGGCAATTATTTCAGTTTACTCTCAATTTGCCAATTCTTTCAAATCATTCCAGCAATCATTACACATTCCAAGGTACACTGCAGTGCGATTGTAGTTTTTTTCTCCCACTTCTAACCAGAAAATGAAAAAAAAAAAAGCAAAAACGATGGGCATTTTATACCCAGTAATAAACCTGTACCAAGGAACGGCAGATGTTAAGAAACAGATCTTCGAGGGTTGGACCGAAGATTAACTCCAGGTCGAGGAGTGGAAACATAAACCATAATAATAATAAGGACAAGAGAAAAAAAAAAGAAGCTTTATTGTTGCAAGGAGTTGAATGTGTCCTGGAGCGCTTGAGGCCGTCGAGGCCATCGGATTGGTTGGTCAGATCGCGTGCTACCTTTTCGACCTGTCCCGACAACTATAAGGGCATAATTATCTTCATTTCTAGTTATCCAGGATGAGCCAAAAAATTATAATTTTGCCCCATAAAGGGGTTGTCTATGTATAATAATTATGAGAGTCATCGTCAGGAAACATCTAATCTTCGACTCTCGATTTCTAGGAATATGAACGAATTCTCACCCATCTCGATGTTTTAAAGATTGGACACTGTTTTTAAACTGAGATATCGGTTTGAATTTATTTTATTTTATTTTATTATTGATTGCACGTAATTTGAATATTTAAACTTGATGAGTCCATTTCGCGTTGAAAATTATATGGATTTAAATAATCTGAATCGAAGTTTTCAAGGGTGAAGGAGTTGGAAAGTGTCTTAATCTAAAATTCCGGTATGTTATATGATTGTTTATATGATCACGTGATTTTACATTCAGAAATTTATTTTTATTTAATTCTAAAATGTCAGAAGAATTGATTCGTTTTTTAATATTAATGACTGTATTACGTGTCCGTCTGAATATTTATAACGATACTAACTTCCAAACCTGCTTAAATCATTAGGGCAATTACAAATTTAATAGAGCAATTGCTGTCCAACTTGTCTACTAGTCAGCGTACCTGACTACGGATAGGGAGGTCCTGGGTTCGAATCCTGGATCAGGCATGGATATACTTTCTCTCTCTATCTATCCTGTATTTGTCCTTTCCTTGTGTCAATGGTTGCCTACCCTATAAACGAGACCTTATGGCATGTGTGTGTACTGAAGAAGTCGGACTCCACACCCAAATATGGTTCAGTTGGAAAAGTGGAGCATCACACCCCATAATGCCAGTCTAGCCTTTTTGTTGCTGTCGTGTGCTCACACGACAACTACAATAACAATAGAGCATTTACAAAATTTCCTAAATAAGGTTTGTATAGTAAAAGAATAAAAAAATGACAATCAAAATAGTAAAAGTTTAATGACACTGAAAAATAGAAATCCGAAATTAAAATAATTTTTCCACAAATATAATTTAAAAACTTTTTAAAATTAATTTTGCATATTTTGCAGTATTCTCTGTGTGTTTAAAAATATACATAGTTTAAACCAAATATTCAAAACTTTAGAATTTAGCTGTTTTTAATAAGATGGTATAAATTTACAATAAATAATTTCCAAAAAATGGGGTTACTTAAGAGAACTCTTGAAGCAAACTACTTTTTCTGAAAATTATTTAGTCGGAATTTATATGATATATTAATCACGCACACACACACACACACACACACACACACACACACACACACACACACACACACACACACACACACACACACACACACACACACACACACACACACACACACACACATATAATAATTTGGTTTTTTTTTTACAGATATATATATATATATATATATATATATATATATATTTATATATGTATATATATATAATTATTACTTGCAGGCTATATTTTAATACATTACATGGTTTTTACAACATTTGAAATCAATCATATTTTCTCATAACAATTAATTTTCTAGTATTTATAGCTTAATTATTACAATTTTATTCAGAAATTTAAAACTTTCGTCTACGATACACATTTTATTGTTTTTTTATATGGTTGAATAAGTTCTGTATTAAAATTAATTAATAAAAATGAATTGTTTGTAAAAAAGAGTAATGAATATATTTCGTATTTTTGAAAGTAATTTAAAATTTAATTTAAGGTTTAACATATATCTTTATACATTAAATCGTAAAATATCTAATTTTATTTCTGTCTGTAAAGAATATGTTTCCTTGCATAAAACAAAGTTAAATCAAAGATGAAACCATATATTTATACTTGATATATCATGGAGTAATAAATTTTTTATATATCTATGATATTTTGTTTCTGATTTTCACGTCAGGTATTCTTTCATTTACTTTTTTTATTTGTTTATATTTTTTACTAGTTTTCCATTCTACTCATTCCCTCCCTTCTTTAATTCTTTATGATCTCAGAAAAACCTGCCCTCTGGCTTCAGGGTAAAAATTATTTCTTTCATTCTGTGTCTTCATTCGAAGCAAGAGACGCAAAGCAATGACTTGCTCGGAGCCATTTTGATGTCCGACATGTTAGGCCTAGCTCCTATCAAGTCCAATTATTAATGGATAATTACAAAACGCACCATCACGACAACTGGGATGCCCGTACGAGGATCGTAATAAAATAAACTAAGAAACAAAAAGACATCGCACACGAAATCGGAAAGAAAAAAAAGAAAAACTTGCTATTAACTTAAAATTTTCAGTGACAACAATGGAATCTGTCCGTGATGAAACTCAGTTTTACTTGATGAGATTAAGCTGATTAGTTCCAAGTTTTCAACTTTTAATACCCGGGCATTTATCTGCCTCCATTGTTTTCTTTTTGGTTCCTCTTTCTTTTTTGTTTATTATTTATTCATTTCATTTTTGTTAAAAAGAATACGGATTTGGAAACAATCCCCCCTCCCCTTTCGCTGTCTTACACGGATCAAAAATTGCTAAGAACTGCTGAGCAAGGCAACTGCCACCGAGTTCTCCGCCGCATTAGATGGCAGAAGATGTCCTCTATATTAGTAAATTGGAAAGCTGCTTATCTCAATGACGGTTATTAGGAAGCTCTTTCTTCTTAAGAGAGGCTTCTTTATTTTATTTGCTTATTATTATAACAACTCTGCCATACTTATATCTGGAAAAGTAACTTATGCGCTAGGCGTTTAGTGATACAAGCAATAGCTGCTCCGTTAAATTTCCCTAATCGCATGATAGGATTTAACATTTTGTTGCTTATTTGGAAGCTTTTGTTGTTGGGTCATGCTTCTTTCTTTTCTTATTAAGCTGATAACTCAATTTAATTTGCCATGAAGAAAACTCTTTAGGTGAAGCGTTAAATTTATAAAGTACATTCAGTAAGGAAGAAAATAAAAACCCGCGATAAATGAATTTGTTGAGGTTTATTTTTTCAAGTTGAATAAATAAGTTATATATATATATATATATATATATATATATATATATATATATATATATATATATATATATATATATATATATATATATATATATATATATATATATATTTACAAAAAGTATAATAAAATAAAATAAGTTTAAAAGGAAAAAAAAAAAAAAAAAAATGGAGCTTTTTAAGTTTTTTGCTATTTTATTTGCATATTCATTTTCATTTCCTGATGTATGGACAAGATCGGTTTTTTTTATTGTTTTTGGTATCGATTCTGTTCGATTTTACCTGGTGCTGCGTAATATATTGGGATCATGTAATTGATGAAAAAAATTTTTTTAGTCAAAGGTTACCTTTTTTTATTTTATTTATTTATGTATTTTTTTTGTTTGTAAAAGATTTAGGTTGAATTGTTTAGTTGTTTTCTTGATAATTATTTTTCTTTACTTTAGTTTTGATTTTATATTTTTCTTTTCAATTTATATTAAGTTTTTTTAAAATCTTAATGTAAATTTAAAATACTTAAAATATATCTAATCACAAACATTTGACATCACAATTAAGAATTTTTTTAAAAATTACTATAAGATTGAATAGTATATACCTATGGAAACTTCTTTTTCTCTCTCACTTTTTACATTTAATTAATTATGGTTTTTATAAGCATATGTAAAATTATGATGCTTTTTCGTGTACATTTTTACTATGTAAAGAATTATACTTTTTCTACATTAATAGCTTTTAGCTTATTATAATATTATTAATGTATTGAATGTCGACACGAATAAAACAGAAAAACTTTTAAATCAATTGTTTATATTTGATCTTCAATCATAGTTATTTTTCACTGTTTTGTCTTTATATATATATATATATATATATATATATATATATATATATATATATATATATATATATATATATATATATATATATATATATATATATATATATATATATATATATATATATATATATATATATATAACATGTTTTTAGTATTTCTGTTTCTACGTATGCACATTTAATTACTTTACATGAACTAAACTTATATGATATTACAAAGATACTATTTTCTCTTAATTATTATAAATAACACGAATGCTTAAATTTCCTCCATAGGTCTCCAAAGGGAATGTTAATATCGATATTCCAGTGAAAAATCATTTCTTAATATCGATGTCATAACGATTATAAAAGTTATCCATCTTTTTTTTATTTCAATCTTTTCCTTAAAAAAACTAACTGAATAAAAAAACAAGAGGGAGAGGAAGAAAGGGATAGAAATTAGCACGTTCTAAAATTTTTCTCTTCGAACACTTCAGCTAAATCGACTTTCATGCCGACCCCCTTGCTACCCCCTGGACAATCGTAATCGCTTTATCCACCCCGCAATTAACTGCTGCCTGTGTGCTTCCAGCCTTCGTGAATAACAATAATCGTTAATGAGCAACGGTTGGGAGAAGTAATTAGGCCTAATTGTGCATGCTTGACATGTTTTTCTACCTCTCAGCTTATCTTAATATTTTTTCCCACTTCTTTTCCAGGTCCCGAGTCACTCCTGGTTTTCTAAGTAAGAGAAAATTAATAAAAAGAACTAATGACAGTAAAAAAACTATATTTTTGTTAAAACGAAGAGTCAATATGGATTGGAACCCTATCCCACCCCTATCGAGTCGTAATTATCTCTCTCTCTCTCGCCTCTCCATTTCTATAATCTCAATCCGAAATCTTTCTTGACATCCCACCACCCCCACTAGATTTGAACACTAACAATTTTTCATGAATGATTTTTCTTCTCCTCTATATATGTGGAAATTAATTACAATTATTTTCTGAAAGGGAATATCGGGACAAATTGGGAGAAGGACGGATGCGATAGCTTATTAGTTGGAGATAATTTTTTCCCTATTTAAATCCCTCAGATTAATTCCTTTTTTTCTTTTTTTTTGTCGACATTTCTTTACTTTTCCATTGCTTTTCGCTTGTCTTGGCATAATGTAGTTTTGTGTTTTATATTTCTTTTCGGATTGCGCGTGCTGATATGTCAGAAATTGCGTTAACCTTACGCCATTTGTTACGACTTTACGTGTTGGCGATACAAGCTGACGTTATTGGCATGTTGGAGTTTAGTGATTAATTGTTTTGGCTCATGTCTGAACGAAAGCCTACGGTATATTGGGCAGGGGAAACGCCATGCTTGTTAATTGCCCTGCTGTACCAGTGAAACATTGATTAATGGTGACCCCAGTAACAGACGACTTTGTTAATGGTGACAAAAATTCAGAATGCTGTCCTCGTTGCAATTTCGTGCCCCATGCATGAAATTAATTTAGATTCAGAGCACCATATTTTTTGGGTTTTCACAACTAATGCAACCGTAAAATAACTTGAAAGTGAAGTATTTTTCATTTCTCGAGAATGAGGTGAAAACAGAGATTAATTGGTTTTGGAAATGCTGCTGTTTATCAGGTCAAAAATTACTGTAATTAACAGACTTAATAACTGTTGTAAGGTATGTGGCAAGTGTTTTGGACGTTTTTACTTGATGAGTCTGCTAAATCAAATCAAAATTTTCACTTTATTTTTATTTTTTTCCTAATTATGTGTATATATATAGCCCTATCATATTTAAGCTATGAGAATTATTTTCTTGATATTACATATTATATATTACATTCTTGAATTCGCTAAAGCAAACTTTTTGTAATAAAATATTTTATGCCAACTAAAAATTGATATGAATACTAATTTTAATGACTTCAACCGATTAAAAAAAATTATGCTTCTAATTTTATATATGATATATTCCCTTCATATAAAATTTCAAAATAATTACGCTATTTTTTAATGTTTAAATTAATATAAGTTTTTTTTTTATAAAATATTTTATTTAAAAATATGAGCAAACAAAATTAATGATAGCTTAAAATGTATTAAGTTATTTCTTGCCGTTTGAAAAAATAAATGCGTGTTTTGATTACTTATTTATTTATTTTGAATTTTCACTTATATTTGTGTTAGTTAAATGTATTTTATTTGTTTCAAAATATTTGTCAAATCAATAATACAATTTTTATTCAAATGCAATGTATACATAATATGCATAGGTAATTTTCAGTTTAAAATTCACACAGTGCGTAATATTGTTTGTGTAAAAGTTCGTTTTCTAAATGGGGAATAGAAATCCAGTTCTATCGCTAAATATATTATGAAAGTGTTATTTTTTACGTTTACTATTTACTTGAAGACAGTAATTTATATTTAGTGAATTTTAACCCTTCACTAACCGTCTAAATATCCACTTAATCGTGAGAATAAACTTTGGCTATAATTAACGGCGGCGAACTCCCACAGATTTTGCGATTTTTGTCGGTGCAAAATGAAAAAAATACATAAATGAAAACGATAATAAAGAAAGAAGTTTTGTTTCGTTAGAGTCGGATGTATCTTGTGACCTCTGACACAGGCTAACTTTCAACGCCGCCACACCTCGTCTCATACTTCATAATTCCACGCGCTAATTGTACCGACCCTTCCCCCCCAGTGACGCAACAGGTTAAACCGGAGATCTTCGGGAGGTTTGATTATTGTAATTAACTTTTACTGACCTGGAGCCAAATTGAATCGTGCTACTGGTTCGGAGACATCCGCTGCAATCCAAGGGATCAATACATATTTAAAAAAGGATAGAGTGTGTGGATTTTTGAGGGTTTAAGTCTTTAAATAAATGGTCACGTGGTATTCAGCGTGATGAAGTATTTTCATTGAGAGATGCATTTCTCGATAATTTTTGGGATGTGTGTTGATTTATTTTATTTAATTTTTCTAAATTTGTTTTGTTTCGAATTTTCTTTTACAAATTGCAGTTTAAAACGCGAATATAACACCTTTTTTTATATATAAACTTACTTTATCAACCCACGTTACTTTTTTTTTTATTTGTTTTATGCCAACTTAAGCTGACAATATGGGGTGCGCTGCTCCACTTTTCCATACTGAACCGTATTTGGTGTGGAGTTCGACGGCTTCAGTACGCACATGCCATAGGGACCCGTTTATAGGGTAGGCAACACATCATTCATACGCAGAAAGGAAAAGACAGGATAGATAGAGAGATAATGTACATCCATTCTCGAACCAGGATTCGAACCCAGAACCTCCCTATGCACAGTCAGGCACTTTGACCACTAGACAGGGTGCTCGGCGCGTTATTTATTATCAATAGGTTTATAACTCAATGATTAGTCATTTTCATGTTAAAATCTAATAGTGTTAGGAAAGTATTGTTTCTTTTGGAGCGGGATTACTCATTTAAATTTTTAAATTTTCTCTTAATAACTTAGAAAAAACCAATGATATTCTAATTTTATATGATAACGCTAAATAACTGTTATAACCTATATGCTTTATAATTCAAGGGAAATATGAAATAGCTTATGTACATATGCTGTGTTACAATAGAATTAAATATGTTTAAAAAAAAACTCTTTTTTATTTAGTTTAATACCATTTTTATAATTAATTATAATCTTACCTAAATTATTAAAGTACACATCTCATAAGAATCCTATACAAGAGGTATTCTAATATACAACAATATAAAATATATTTATAAAAGTTAACCGTGAAATAAAATTAATTATGCTTATTATTTTAAGCAATTTTGAGCTAGTTTAATAGTTATAAAAAGTAAGCAAATATAAAAATAATCAACACTGCTAAGGAAAATCAAAATAAATTACGCATAATTTATGCATAATGTTTTATTTGATTATTATTCGTAAAGAATTGAATAGCTTATTTATTTTTCATTTGTACGCGTATTGTGCAGAATAAATAACACACTTCGAATTCCATCACTAAAATAAATGCACTTAAAGGCAAAAAAATTAGCAATGAATATTGATGAAATCTTTACTATCTTCTTACTTCTTACTTAACTTCTTACAAAATATCTTTTTTCCCCTTTCCGTTATGGGATTCGGAAGTTGTAAGTTTGGCGAATTCTCGTCGAAGATGCCAATAGAACTATCTGCTTAATTTATATTTACATCTAATGTTGATTACCAGAAAGTCTTCTTTGTGTCAACACTGATGGTGTTGACTCTATGGGGGTCATAGCTGCTGTTTGCTCCAGTTGTTGATCTTGGCTCTTTGGAAAAATAAAGAATTGGGAGGAATGTTATTGGTCCATTTTGAGACTCCAAGTGGAAAAAGCCAATTTCCCAATGCAAAAGGAACAAGAGGTAGACGAATATTTCTCATTGTTTTGTTTTTGAAGAACATGAATCCAATTTCATCTAAAATTAAAATAGGATATCAAGATAAAAAAAAGAAATGCGTGAAGACTTATAAATCGACAATTTTTCTTTGTTGTATTTTATGCATAGAATATGGATATTTCTTTAAGTGTGGAATAGCTATGCAATAATGCAAAAAATGAAAGGTTTTTTATGAATAGATTGTTTAAATATCTAATTCTTCTATCAATTCTTATGTGTTTCAGTTCAATTATTTTTTGATAATTTGTTGTTCCATACCAGATTTGTTAAAAAACATGTTTACAATCCAGGATTATGAGTGTTAGGTGTAACATGTAGATGAACAAAATAATTCAGCTTATATATATATATAAATCCATTATTTCACAGACATTAATATCTATAATATAAAAATTCTTGATATTATTCAGTTAATATAAAAAAGAACAATGTAATTGTTTACGTTGTAACTAGAAAAAATATGAATGAAATGTTATTCAGCATTTAATTTTGCGATTATTTACTGAGAATGTTTTGGTAGTCTTACTTTATTTATTCTGTAATTTATTTGTCATAATTTAAAGAATTTCAAAGTACAGTTATATATTTCGTATAAAATTGTATTGAAAAATGTAGACCTACCTTTAATATTACCATAACTATATACCAAAAATTTACTGTACGTGTACATGAATAACAAATGCCTCATAAAAAAGATTTTATTTAATCTTATAATTTCTGTACATTTATATCTTAAAGAATTGTTTTAATTTTTTCCTTTCTATGTATTATGAATTACTTGACATGAATCTGTAATATGAATTACTTGACATGAATCTGTAATATGAATTACTTGACATGAATCTGTAATATGAATTACTTGACATTATTATCATATCATAAGAAATATGTACAGTGTAACCTCGTTTGAGAAATTTTAAAATATTATTATATTTCAGAAATTTTTATAATAACAAAGCAATAACGTGTTTGTTCAAATCAATAAGATAAGATCACGATGCACCGAACTTGAAATAAATATACTGCACTACGATCTGTTTTATAAATTGGCCCCTCTGAAAATCAAAATTGATTTTTTTTCCCATTGTGTGGGTGGAAAGGTGGATTAGTGCTCGACCTTTTTAGTGTGTGAGGAGGGGGCACTGAATTGGTTTCAGTCCTTTGGGTTTTCTCTACGAGTACAAACACTCTCCCCCACCCCCCACCCCTATTCCGCCGATATTCGCTGTGGGAACCTAAACGAAATTAAAGATCAATACCTACGTCTAAGCGATCAGCCGAAAAAGCTATCAATCAAGTTTACGCTCTGTACAATCGAATTTCTATACATTTCCCTAAGCGACTTTTTTCTTCTTTTTGGTTGCCCTTGTGTGCGGACGAACTTGGCAATAATAGTTTCCGAAGAAGAGATACAGAATAAAAAATGTTCTGTGGGTATATTTTCTATACTGTTATATATTTCTAAAACTGAAAATAAAGTTTTATTATTTACTTGGTTTGATTTTTGTAAACTATAGATTCTTCTATATCTTCTGTGAATTTTTAGTATTTCGAAAGAGTTTTGTTTTACCAAAGTGATGTTAACTGCGACTGCAACTGTTGCATTTCTAAAACGATAACTTGTGGCGGAAGAAAATTGCAACAATTAAGGAATGGAATATAACTGAATGCTCGTATCTAGTAAACTAAAAATTAATAACTAACTCCAGAAAAAAAAAAGAATTCTTTTAATGAGATAGTGCATGAATAAATGTATTTTCATCCATTTTCTTAAAATTTGTAAATATGAGAATTTTTCATGGAAAATTATATTTTTACCACGCAATTTTCATATTATTTTAACATTTTGTAATAAAGCGTATGAGTGTTTTTGAAATAAAATTTATTGTCTGATATATAAATTAACTTTTGATTAAAATAAACAAATGGAACATTGTTTTTGTTTGTCTTTAATATGCCCAATTCAATAATTAAAATATGTATATTTTATGTTATTTATCATTATAAAAATATAAGAAATTGTTTATAACAAATGAATAAACAATTATGTGGGAGATTTTATGTTTACGTTATTACAAATAAATCCCAAATTTCAAATTGTAATCTTAAAGGAAGAATGAAAATATAATGAAATTAAAGCAAATTTTTGTATTTATACCCAAATATAAATTTCATGCATGTTAATCTGATAACTACACAATAGAGCTTACATAATTATACTTTACTTTTGTTAGAAATTCTTTTTAAAATCCTTAAATTCGCTTATAGAATCATATTTATTGTGACTACAGTCAAGTAACTTTCAGTAAATAAGTGTTCAAATAGAAATATTTATCATGAAAAATATTTATCCATAGACAATAATCATATTTTAAACCTAAAATATAAATATGTCTCATTATACACCAAAATATAATCTTACTTACTGAAGGGATTAGGCTAGTGCAAGTACTATTAACTAGATATATTAGTGATAGTGGCAGATTAGGTGTGACATATTGATAAATGACAACATTATATTAATGATATCACTGCGTTTAAATGTTACTGCTTCTATGAAATTACCGGCATATGTATTAAATAAATTTATAGCAACTTTCTTTTAATGTTTAAATAATGTGTTATTGGTAGATTTTTTATTATTAATATAGATAAATTGATTAAAATTGTAAGCTTTTTTTTTTGTCATAGCATCTAATAATTTAAAATTTCTTTTTTCTTTCATTGTTCATATTTTGTAAAATAATAATAATAATAATAATTCAAATTTATGCTATATTTGGAAATATTTTCATCATTGTATGTACTTTAATTCGTTTAATATTCCTTATTCAATTAAAAAATTTTTTTAATATAATTCAGATACAGTTCAACATGATATGGCGCAGATTAAATTCAGATTATAATATGATAATACAAACTATAAGAACTATAATACTACATATTTCATTAATATATTTGAAATCATATATATTTGCTATTTATTCAATCATGTTTATTATCAAAAGCACCTGCTCCAACATTTTATTTTAATAGATATTGATTTTATACAAAGAGTAATTAAATTAATATGTTCCGCATTTGCATATGTTGACCTATCACAATATCAATTTACATTTAAAGCTGACAAAAACATGAAATAATAGCTTTGAAAGCTCTAATTTGTATGCCGTAACGTATTCCAATCGTAAAACCTCACTAGTACGATTGCATGAATATGCATAGAGGCCCGTGAAGACCACCGTTTTTAAATATTAGACCACACTGTACTCGTATGGAGGAGTTTATATTGAGTTTTATGAGTCTAAAAATACTTTATGCAGTTACGCCCATTAATCACCTATGCTTGACATTTCTTCACAAGATGTGAGGGTAATTATTGCTCTACTTTTCACTTCCTGTTCTGTAGCTTAGACTAGGCACGCAACGTCTTCAAACAAGGGGTGCATTAGGAACAGAAATTAGTTAAATCAGTTTAGTGGAAAACACACTTATGCATGTAAACAAGGTTTAGTTTTAATCATTACTTTACCACGCGAAGAATTGTGAAGCATTTCCTTAAAAAAAAAAAAGCCAACAAAGTTTAATTCATTTTAAAGATTTTTGTTTCTTTACATTAATTTTGCTGTATTTTCCCCGATCTTGTTCACGTTGTTTTAGTTATGTGATGAACGTATTGTTCGCATACAAAATTTACTGTTGCCAAAAGCAAAAAGAAAAATATTGAATAATATATTTTGTGGATTTTTTTTTATTTATTTCATCTTCTAGCCCATAACACAAATTACGAAAATAATTTTTAATATTCTTACATATTCTAAATATAGAAATTTTCCATCTTTTGACTTTTTTATGGTTTTAATAAATATTGTATGCATTAATAAAAATCTTTATATTATTGATAATCTTTTTATGCTAACTTATGAAGTGATCAACTTATGAAATACATGATCTACATTATTTTACTCTGAGAGAAATTGAATACTTATATTCGTGCATTAAATTGTTCATACATAAGATAAATTTGTGCATACTTAATTGCATAATAAAATCGTATGTATTTAAATTTACTTCATGATAGTCCTACAGACAAATTCCCTTCTCACAATCTATTACTTTCAACAAACTTGCAATCGTCATTAAAGGCAATGATTTGTGACAAAAGGTATCTTTCGATTCTGAGCATTCAGCTCTCTTTAAACGATGTTACCGAAAGCGAAATTTTCCTAAATTACCTGAAGAAGATTGCGGCCTGGCGAAATCTGGTGACATTCTGGAAAGTATATCTAGCGTCACATGCTCAACAAACACCTCAACCACTGCTTCTGTTTAACTTTTATTTCTCCCCATTTATACCCCAGAAGAGAGAGAGAGAGAGAGATGTTTGGGAACCTGGCAACTTTAGAGATGGTCGCTTTATGCAAATAAACCTGGCCAGAGTTCATTACCGGAGAGCAACTCGAACCTTCCACTACTCTCTAACCCAGGTTAGTTAAGCGGCCTGTTTTGCCGCGGTCTTCTCATTCCAGTAATTACCACCACTCGTTGTCGTGAGAAGGAAGATGGTTCCATGACATGTTTGGGGTTGAATCATTGTCCGCCATTAGACCACTTAGTTTGCTTCGCCAAGCACGTCAAAGCTTTGCCAAAAGGAACGTTTGGCCTCCCCCATCAACAGTTCTATTGACGAGTGGGAGCACTGCAATTTTGCTAATGTTCGTCCAATTTCTAAAACTTCGGTTAAAACGAGTATTCAGCCAACGAAGCGGGATATTTAGGGTTTCATTTTCATGAAGTATTTTCATGGTTTTTAGATCGATTTGGTAGTTGACGCTTGAATGGTAATGTTACTGTGGCTTTTGCCTAGAGGCACAGTGGTGTATAGCTGAGTTTATTGATTCTGTTCATGAGGCTGGAATAGAGTCTGCGAATTACCGCAATTAGAAGACGCTTAATGATTATTTAAAGTAAAAGCCATTGTGATTTATGTAGAGTCATTTTAAAAAGATGGGTGAACGTGCCATAAGAAAATTGCGATTATATCGACCTTATCTAACATTTATTTTTGTCAGGTTTTCTTTTAATTATAAATTAGTAAATATTTCATTAAGATTTCGAAATATAACAATAATACGTAAAGTAAGCTCCATTTTTTTTAAAACATGTATGTGCATAATTACTTACTTAATTAAGGAAAAAATGCTCTGCTATATATTAGTTTTGGAATTTAAATTTTCTAAAGTTATTGGCATTAAAATAGTAAGCTTATTTTAAGAAAATAACTTAATTATCTGAATTACATGTATGTTAATTAAGTTAATATAATTTTAAAATCATTTGCTGTTCTTATGAAAAAAGTGTTTTTAATTTATTTTGTATCCTATACCGAATTTCTTCAACTGACATCAAAATTATATGTTGGCATCAAATCAAAATATTTTCCTTATTCAAAAATAAAACAAAATTTAATTAAATTTATCACGAAATTTCTTCTTGTTCTTACGGCAAATCTTTCGAAAGTCTTATTCCTCATATATAGAGAGGTTTGAATATTCTCTAAATCTAATTAGCAAATTGAAACATCTATTTGCATATCAAAATTAACAGCTGAAATGTTTTTATTAACATTAATGACTCCTCTCTCTTTCTATGTTAAGCTATCGGTATGCTAAAGTCGCATATTTGTAGGTAATGATAGTCTTTCGAAACACAAGCAATGCAAGAAAAAAAACAGTAGCTGCGTGAATTTTGTTATTATTTATATTTTAACCAAATCGAATAAGTACTTTAATTTAGGTAAATTTAAAACAAATATTTTAAATTATAGTGAAGTATATGGGAAAGCAAAAGTCTGAATGAAAAAGTTGATATTTAATTAATAATTCAATCTCTTCATTCTATTGAATTTCATAAAATGAAATTTTAGTGATTAAAAAATATACTATCGTTGAATTTAGTATTTTTATAATGCATGAAAAAAAATTGTTTCACACTCAGTGGTTTTATTTCATATATTTTGCTCTTTCAGATGCAGCCACTTACATTTTATTAAAAATAAAGCGTAGATAAATGTTTTCAACTATATTAATTAACAATCTCTATTTAATGTCTATTTTTTATTTTAATTTTATTAAGATATTTTTTATGATTCTATACGCTTTTATCTGTGACAAATTAGATTAAATAAAGTAGATTATTTTTTGTAATCACTTTCTTCGTAATAATGTTAATTAATTTTATTTTTATACCTAAAAAGTGCAGATATTAACTGAATAATTATATAATCGATTAGTTTTTTATACTCACTTGTTACAATTAAAGAAGTGATGTTTAACATTGTTAAAACGTTATAAAGGCTTTTCATGCTTATACTTAATCATAAATTATTAACATGAATAAATTAAAGTTTTATATTCAGGATGGATTTATATATTTTTGATTATCGGAATCATAGGGAAAAAAATGTTTTGTTATCATTTATGTTAAGAAAAATTATGTAAATTTTACATATAATCACACAAAGGACAGTGAATATTTTTCTATACATTTTTTTCACATGATAAAAAACAGTAAATAATAAAATAAATATTTGTGTGTTGAATTTTTATGTACACATTTTATTTTAAGCTCATCAGTACAGTTTTTGCTTTTATTCATATTGATGCCAATCACTTTTACTTATGAATTATGAATGTCATTGTGAATTTTTATTGCTACAAATCAATAACTTGTCCAGATCGATATTCATTCAAAAAATTATTTTATCATTTGTGGGTAAATGCATCATGTAAAATGTTTTACATAAAAATATGATAGTCATGAAAAAAATAGATAGAAGATTTTATATTTTGCTTAAACAGTCTATTATAAACTGTACTCACACAATGAAAACGGAGAGACGAACTACTAATTGAACAGTTTATGACTTTACGGTAATTATAATAACGAATCTGAGCTGCCATTTTTCTCTCAACTAATAATTACGTTTAAGTATGCTAAATTGTGCTAGCAATCTTCAATGTTTGTAAACGATTTGATAAGGGGTTGTGATAGGGGCATTAGAATATGCACACTTATACATTTCACTCACTTGTATTTGATCATAGTACTCGTAATTAAACGCGAAAGTACCGAGTTGATCTATTTAGAATAGTTTTAATGAAAGTATATTATGGGATCCATCAGTGCTCTTGGAAACCATATATATTATTTATTTTCTACATCGTCCAATAAAATAAAATAGAAAAGTCATAACGTATTGGAAAGATAGTAATTGCATAAGATAGTGAAGCCACGACAGTATAATTACATATATATTGATCTGATATATAATTGATATAACAATCCTCTCCAAGCCGACTGCAACGCTTTTTCTTCTTTGTCTTTAGCACTTACAGAAGGTCATTTCTCTTAAGAGGGAATATGATAATATCAATTATTATATGCTAAATAGTAATGTATTTCTTGGTTTAGAAATCTTGAATATTAAAGAGTAAAAATCACTCTCTCCTAAAGGTACGGAAATGACTTCATAAAAATTAATATTGGATTTATTTTAGGACTGAAGGAAAACTTAAGATGAAAACTTAAGAGAAAACTTAAGTGGAGCAGCTTCTTTGTTAAGAATACATTGCTTTGAAAAAAAAATAATACTGACTTTAAAAATTAAATTAATATCGATTTTTAAGGCGTGTAAATATCGTTATTGTTTAATTCTTATATTATGTATCTGTCCCGAAAACTTTTATCATTTAACTTGTCTTTTAATTGAACGGATCTTAAATTAGACACTCTTCCCATATATTTATATAAATTAAAATGTAGGTTTTTTAAGACCTAGAACACAGCATCAAATTATGTACTTGAATAAAATGTGTTTTGATATTCAATATTGTGCTTTTATTCCGTTAAAATTATTATTCCATTAAAATTGTTCTGAAATATTCTATAAATTACTATTCGCATTGTTTGTGACACATACTAACTGTGTTTTCCATTACTTTTCAGGTAGGCAGATGTTCTATTCAACCATTTTATGTACATTAAACAGGTAATTCATAAAAAATGAATGACTTATTTATGTCTAATTAGGCTATTTATTCTTATTACGGCTCATTTTTAATTTATATTTCATGATATGTTATTATTTTTCATTGCCATTTTAGAAAAATTTTTAATTATATTTTAACTTCATATTTGAAAGTGACAAATTATCAACTAATCATTTAATTTGATCATCGACACGCCCTCTTACTAATTTCAATTAAAATTGAAAGCTTAGAGCTCTTTTCCAGCTTCTCTTCCAATAATTCCTTTAAACAATTACATCAAACCGTAAACAGAACATGGTTTGGTAAGGAAAAAAAAAAGTAATTCATTCACTATTTTAGCTTTTAATTGTAATTTCCGGCACCCGCGTGTAATTTTCCATGGTAACTCGGTAATATCCGAGGCAGTGTTTGTTCAAAAATGATTTGGATGATGGATTCCTGAAAACGCCCTTGAAGACCGGGTGTGTCAGATGGACTGGACTATTCGTAAATTACAGTTCTCACAGCTTTCGAGTTACTGTTGTAGAGGCTGATATGGTCTGATTACCTTGAATGGCCGGGCTGTTAACAATAGATGTTATCACTAACGACTCATAGGGTACACGGTTATTAAGTTATTGGTGCCGCAGTTAATCCATTACACAAATTAATACGTGATTCTGCGGAATGGGTTCCATTGATTCAACAGCATTCCAAAGAAATATCCAAACGTTTTTAATTTTTATTTTCTCCTTAGACTTCTGTGTGAATATCTAAGAAATTTAATTGACTATTCCAAAATGATTTCAGCGCAATTAAATGTTTTGAAAATCATTCACTTTGATGTGTAATTTAATATAAGTAAGCACATATGGTAGAGTGACATTTATTCACTAACAAATAACTAAAAAAGACCTTTTTTAGCTATAGATAGCTCGTTTAACTACTTTAAAAATAAAAGTGTCGTTGTAATGATTAATTTGTTTTAAATTGGTAAATACTTTGGTTTATGCATGCATAGGAATTATCAACTTGTCTTTTGACTTTTTCATGAATTTCTAAACAGATGGCCAACAAATTAGTGGAAATAGTCACGTAATAATATTAGTTTTTTAAACAGTTAAATATAACATAAATATGATGTATTTAGCTTTCTTTTATATGTACACTATATTTTCGCCTTGCGTGTAGTTAATTGCTCTACGTTAAAGAGCTGTCTAGGATTTTTGAAATTTACACGATTCGAAATTACAGATATGAATTTATGAATATCCTAACTTTTCTTTCTTATGCATTTCTGAATGTAGTTTGTGATTCAACTTTAAATAAATTTTTTTAGTTAAGATAAATTTTAACAATATTTTATCAACTTACATATTGTATACAGTCTTTTCATTTGATTCAAAATTTATGCTGAAATTGCTGAATGACATGTTGGTTTAAATGTTGATACAAATTTCTTTATTTAATTTGGAAGAGACCAATTCATTCATCGAATATTTTATTATTCTGAATGAATAATTTTGAAGAATTTAATTCATTAAAATATGTAACCATTGATAAGAAATAAATAATTTATATTTATTTGGCTGGGGTTACATGTTTAAACTTCGTAAAATATATTTCTTACTTTTATACCTGAATTTTCATTAAACAATTGTGTAATATCGAAGATACATTAAGCTTTGTATTTTTTATTTATTTTTTTTTCCGTTACAAAAAATTTAAATTATTTATTCTGAATTGGGATAACTAATGAATGAAAATAAATTACTGAAGAGCTTTCATATTAAAAAATTGTTTAAATTCTGTTTTAAACCAAAAACAAATTAAAATTTTGAAATGCTTTTAATTCTACAAACTCATTTATTACTAAATAATTAATTTTATATATTTTTTAAATTATAAAAATTTTATTATTTTATAACTGTAACTATGTTAAACAATTATCTATACTTATGTTTTACAACTTTTCTTGATGTTAATTTCATGGTATACATTTTCACCTTAAAAAATTTCGCATGAATGTTCACATTTTTTTAAAATATTAATATTTTATCAAGTTATTTGGATTTGAATAAAAAGAAGAGTAAGATTTTAATATTTTACTTTTTTATTACTTTAAAATATTTCTGAAACGCATATAAAATGTTTGTATTTTAAAACTTTTGCTGATACTTAAAACTCGAAATAATTATATTATTCCTCATTACGCTTCAAATAAACTTAGTTTATATGAAACGTAATAATGCTTTATTTTTAAGTTCTTAAAATATTTTGTCTATTGATTTTGGATATTAGTTTTAAATTTTCTGGAAAATAAAGTTAAATAAAATTTATAAATGTACCATTTCCAGAATTTCATTTTTTTTACTTATTTTGTTTTCATTCATTAAATACAATATTTTAATTCAATGTTGTGTTAAACATATTTAATGCAACAAATCTTTTACAAATATTTCATGATATATTTTATGGATTGCCTACCTTAAGAAATCTCATCAACAACCTCAAAATAGGTGACTTTATACAAAAGAGAAGTAATCCAACGTCTATACCTTCAATTCTTCAACTATGACAACTTTTACAAATGTTGTAATTTATTAGCGATGGATGCTGTATTAAATTTTGAATTTCCACAGATTTTATCTACTTGGGTATCTTTTCCGCACTCCCCTTTTGATTAAAAATTAAGGCATTTCTGCTCATCAACTGCAAAAGATATGTTATTGTTTTTACTTATGACACTTAAACAAACCAAGCTCACTATGCCGTTAACTCTATGCGAATTTAACACGGTAGAGTACTTCTTTCGTTTAACCAGAGCACTAAAAAGGTGAAACTGCGAAGTAAACTCCTCCAATAGATGGCACCACTAGAGGATCCACACCCTCAATTTTGACATTGATCTGGGGAGGGGGGATGAATTACATTTTCTCCAGATCATTACACTCATGGTAACCACTCACCGACCGACCACAGGATTTACAATTCCGCATATTTAACAAATATGTATATTGCATAAACTTGGTGGGTCTTTGGCAGCATTGGGAATCGAATTCCGCTCTTCCGGATACAATTCCAATACTGAACCACTAGGCTATCACGACTAAAAGATGCTCAAAGCAAGCTTCCGTATCATATTATAAAAATAATTACTTAATAATATAAACTTTTACTTTAAAATTACTTTTTTTAATTACTGTCAAATAAAAATTATTACTTGACAATAAAAAATAATTTTTGTTAGAAACTTGACTACTTTCGCCTTAAGAAAAATTATGATGAACAGTCAAATTAATGTAAAAAAGATTATGTGTAAGGTATTAACACACATACACACAAAATTTGTGAATAAAATATTCATTTAATAGAAAAAAAAATCTTTAACATCATATACTTCTCAAATTGTCCATAAGAAATTATATCATTGTTTTATTCTTTCAACCCAAACTTAATGCTTATTTGAATTAAATTATCTTTGAATAATCGATTAAAGACTCGTCATGATGGGAAAAAATGAATAAAATATCTTAATCGGTCTTTCGGAACAGGAAGCCGAAAGAACACTTCCGACTCTTTCACGAAAAGAGAAACAATAATTAGTTATATTCCAGATTAGAACTCCAATACAGCAGGAAAACCATTCAAATCTCGCCAAGCACACTCTTAAAGAAGGGTTAAAGGCTTTTATTTGCGCCAAATAAATTCTTCCATCGTACCTTTTATTACTTTCTTCAATTCAGTCTTTTCAAAACACTGGCGGCGAGTTTCTTTTGATAATTGAAAAGGCTCCCCGAAAAGCCAGGTAAACCGTGTGAAAGAGGAAAGAAGATTTCGCTCCTTCTTTTTCTTCACTAGGCTAACTTAATTCCGCCAACTTAATTTTCTTAATATCGCACTAAAGTAATTTATCGTTATCGGAATGAATTAAAGGAATCTTACTTGCGACGCATCTAGGCTTTGCACACACACATACGTATGTGGATGTTTAATTAAAAATACGAGAAGAATATTCCAGGCTTTTCCGAATTCTTTCTTCTCGATTATGAAGAGTGTTTTAATTATGTAAGAATAAGAAATACTATGCGAGCTCACGAAAAATGGCGGATTATAAAAAAATGGCGAAAATTGTCAAATGCTGACGTAAAGCGATTTATTTTAAGCTTAGAGAAGAAAAAATGGTATAATTATTCGTTTAGTCTGTTTATCAGTTAGCTGTCGTGTATTACAATTGTGAATGCTTATTTTTAATGCTAAATTATATAATTTATTTTGGACAAAATTATTTTTCGTATGAAATAACAAAATTAAAACAATATATACATTTTTAATGGCGCCAGTTTTTCCAAATAGAAGTATTTTTGCACTCATTTCTTTTTTAACTATATCTTCATTAATTTTCATCGTTAAATCAGACTATTTAAGTCAATTAAATGATATATTATAACATTTATATTAAAAAAAATCTTCTTAAATATTAGAAAAGATTATTTTTCTAAAATTACACAAATGTTTTGTTATTAAGTCTCGTGAAAATGAAATAAATTCTCCACATATATTGGAAAGAAATACTTTTTTATAGATGTATCTATACCTTTGCTTTTTTATGGACCTGTGAAACCTATTTAATGAATAATTTGTTCCATCAATTGGAACCTAAATATTTGAATACTGAATTACATGAACATATTTATGAAATCATGAATACTTAGTAGAAAAAAGAATTGTATATTATTACAATATTATATTTATCTTTATTAATATATATTATTAATTAAATTTGATTTTTTATATGGATGTTATAATTGATTGAAAATTAGTTTAATGGTGTAAATTAATGATGTATATAAAATTCATGTGTTTGATAAGTATAGGCTCGTCAAAATTGTTTTTAAGTTTTTATAAATCATAATATAATATTAATTCATACTTTAAATCAATATTTTTCACCATTCTTTCTATCAAAATAAGAAAAATGTTTAAATCACAATGCCATATGTTTATAGAACCAAAACTTGTTAAGGTATTTTATCTATTTTGCAAGTTTGGATTTTATAAGTAAGCAATAAATTATAGCTTTGAAAACAGCTGTAGAAACATTTTGGTTATTTGGTAATCTTATTCTTAAGAGGTTTCCATAGATATTCTAAAACTACTTATAAATTTATTGAAATGTAAATACATGTGTATAATTTACTGAATAATAATATTTACGTATTTATATTTTTACTCTCGTTTTGTTATTGGAATAATCATAAAATCTTCTGAAGTATCTCATAAATTTAAATTGATTGATTTGTATATTATATTAATGTAAAAATAAAATGGTATATGATATTGATGAAAGTCAATGTTATTTCATACTCGATTACACGAATATTTAATAGCGGCAGCAAACAAGGCGAAGTTCTCTATCGAATGTCTGAGAATATTATCGATTCTTTATATTCTTTATATAAGGACCAAAGCCTCGCTTTGAGAAGTCGTTTACCATTGATCCAAGCCATTAACACGTTGACAATAGAGTAGAAGAAAAATCAAAATGAAAATTACAAGACAAAACATTCACTTTATAGTTAATTTAAATCGGCAAGGATAAAACAATAGCATCTCATATTGATGGAATTCATTGTTATTTCATAAATGACTATACATATATTTAATAGCAAAAAATTAAACAGAAGAATAAAATTATAGTCAATAACTTAAAAAACTTCAAATTCACAAGTTTACATTTGTAAATCACCTTCCTCCATAAGAAAGGCAAACACTCGAAACACCATTTATCTTTATTTAACTATCTAAACTTTTTAGTGCAAAGTCGCTTGGTGATGCTAAGTTAGGATCGTTTCGCCCCCATAAATTTCATGGCCTGCTTTTCGGGAGAAAAATATCTCATAGTTGAGAGGTTTTTATGTATGCAAAGCTTACTTTCCGGATTATCTTAAGTTCGAGGGAATATTAATTGCAAGATCCCATAATCTGGTCACGTTTGCTTTAGGGGAACGATCTACTGGAGAAAAGTTTTAACTAATGTACCGTAATCAATGACTACACACAACCCCTATTTTTTTAAGTTATCTTGCACATAGATTGCGAAACTCGGAAGAGCGAATTGCAAATCGGACGTCGCTTTCTTCCAGAAGTGAACGTTAAACCGTAGATTTAATAGACTAATTATTTTCTCGTAAGGAATAGCTAAAACAAAAACATATTTGCTTATAAATGAGACCTCTGCCTTAAATTGGACATTCGTTATTATTATTATTACATCATATGTGATATCTGTTAAATCTTTCTTAATGAAAAGTAAATTTCCGATTTATTTGTGTAAAAGTTTGTTTAATATTACTCACGTATTAAAAAAAAATTAAATAAATAAAAATTTGAATGTTGGCGTAAGCAAAGCATTACTGTTAAGATATGAAAGAGATTGGTTACAAATATTGTGATTATTAATTTAGAATTCTATCAATTAATGAAAGGCTGAATCCTAGTATCTGTAACGCAATAGATTTGGCGACATTAAGATTCAAATTTTAAGTTTATATATTGCCATTTTGAGATTCATAAATGTCTTCATTATGTAACTCTTGTGTACTCTGATGATTATGAATCGTATGAATTTCCTCATTGGCGACATTTTTTAAAACAGCGCCAAACGCGCTATGTATGCTAGGATTTTACCTAATATAGTTTTTACAAATTTAAATCGTTCTTGCAGATTTAAACTAACCATAAATTTAATAGTGTGTCTTCTATTTTTCATTTTGATTTTCTTCTGTTCTATTATCAACTTGTTAATAGCTTGAATCAATTAAAAATGGCTTTTAAAACCGATATTATTTTCCTTGTATAAGAAATCGTTTTATTAACAAAATGAATTTCGACAATATTCTCAAACATTCGATGGTGAACTTCGCATTTGTTTGCTACCGCTCGTAGAAGGTGATTTGAAAGCAGCAGTAAATTCACCGATAAGTCAGATTTACGACGCAGTCTTAATAGGATGTCGTAATTAAATACGTGTGACGTAGATGAAACCTTATCAGACGTCATGAATATTTCAAGCCATTGAGAATCGTGATAAAGTGATGTAGCCATGATCTCAACTGGAACAAAATAAACAACCACTTTATGGTTAATAAACAGATTATTTTTCAAAATAATATTTTTAATTATGTAATGAATACTATAATTTAAGAATTGTATTACAATAAAAATTAAAAATATTTATTTCTAAAGCAGTAATATATAATACTCTATAACTTTGTATATTTTTTAATGAAAAATATTAATAAAAACTGCTTATCATTTATTCGCTAATTTTATAGGCTTCATTTAGTGTTTTCAATAAATAATTAATTTACTTTTATTATTTTCCTTGCCCGAATTAAAATAAAATATAGGAAGGATAAAATTATATAATGCATTTTTTAACATGCATAGATAATTGAAATGATTCAGACATATTAACATAATTCATAAAGAAATCAAAATTTACATTATTGAATATTAATATAATTGCTCCTAAATAGGCATTTAATTTTATTTTAATAAATTGTAATTGGATAATATAAATTATCTTTTTTTAAAATTAATAACAAATTAAATTTGTATATCAAATAATGTCTTAACTAAGGATTTTGGAAGTCATTATTTATAGATATTAATCAAATTAATTTAATTAAAAAAATTTAATCTGCGCTTCTGATAAATAATTAATTCAAAACTTGCAATTAAAAAATTAGCTTGGCGTACCAGTTCACTTTAAAATGACAATTGCCTATTTTTCTCTGATTGTAAATGATTTAAAATTTAATCGTTTAAAATAATAATCTCTCAACCTTGTTATATCATTTTATATTCAAAACGCTTATTTCTATGTTTTACTGTATTTAAAACAGTGAGATTAAAACTTGTAATCTAACGTTAATACTATTAAATTTAGGAAGTTTATTTAAGATCGTAATATTGAGTCAAAAAAGAACTAGACAAATTTTAATTAGCAATGACTCATTACTTTCGTAATGCTTAAATATTTATTAAATAAATATTGATTTAAATTTTTCAGTACCACTTAAAGCAGTATCACTGTATCAGTATCACTGGCTGCAAAAGATACTACGTTTAATCTGGCGTAAATTACAGTGAAATTTTATGAATGTGTGTCTGGCGATATAATAAATAAAATTAAGACAATTTGAATTACTCTACTTGAGGTTTCAAAAATAGTGTGTTAATTAAAAAATATTAAAATATATATATATATTATTATCAAAATATCTTCGTTGTGAAACAGAAACATAGTAAGAATTGTGAAATATTTTAGCAATTTATATACAAGCTTTTATAATTTATTTATCGTTAGTAGCAATTTCATTAAATTATAAACTATTCTTTTTATATTGTCTCGCAACTTTATAAACCAGGAATATTTCTTAACGCGCATAAACTCATTTTCGCTGTATCTTTCTTATTAGCAAATATACAATTTATGCACACGATACATCTTTATTTTCGTACTTCATTTATATATATGCTTTTATGTTAAAACATTCAAATTTAACTATCACAAAATTAAATTTCTCTATTGCAATTTTCTTGTTTGTGATTTAATTTAAAATTATAGTAAATTTTTGTCTTATTTTTAACTTAACATAAATTTTTGTGTATTCTAATTTTATTTATGATATGTAGACATATTGATATGAATTATGGATAGTAGTTGTGTGTGTGTATATATATATATATATATATATATATATATATATATATATATATATACATACATACATACATATATAATATACATATTGTTGTTACTTATGACACTTGGACAAGGCAAGCTTGCTTTGAAATGTGAATTTAAGTCAACAGGGAATGTCTTTCGTTGTAATCAGAGCGCCACAAAAATGAAAGTACGTCTTTGCTCTTTTTTAAATTTCTCCAACAGATGGCACCACCAGAGAATCCCCTTTTTTAATTTTAACAGTGATCTGAAGGGGAGAAGTTTTCTCCAGACCAGTGCACCCATAGTAACTACTCAACAACCAACCACAGGACTTTCGATTCCACAGATTTAACGAGCACGTGTATCGCATGTACTCGGTGGGCTCTTAGAATCGAACCCCGCACTTCCGGACGGAAGGCCGTTACTCTAATCACGAGGCTACCACCACTCTCTCTCATTTACAATTGCTTAACTTTTGGTAATAGAAATAAAGAAAAATAAATAACGATTTCTGTATCTGAAAATATTTAAGCACTTTATTTACTATATAACTTACTGAATGACCTCCCTTGCAACCAAAATATTTTTCAAATAAACATAAAGAACACCTATTACCAGAATGAATAATGTTGAATGTAAAATTAATATAAATTTTTTAGAGCTAGGAACTATGTCTGAAATTATTATTATTATTATGAAACAATTATGAAACGTCAAAAATGAACAATAGAAGGCATTCATCATGCACTTGAAACAATATACTGCGCTTAAGAAAAGATGAAAAAAAAAAAAAATGAACCACAATAGGAGCCACGACCCCCATTATGTTTAAAGAAAAGTCGATTAATGAAATTGAAAAATTATCTTCAGTTTCCAAAGCAAATTCGATTTATTGATTCTCAAAGAAATGCGAAAATGTTCTAAACGGCTTATGATTTTTTTTTTTTTTTTGATTGGTTGTATCCATTATTGATGACGTAATCTAGACTGCTTTTCATAAAATAGATACTTTTTACTCTATATCTATTTTTAATTGTTTTGTATTCTGACAAATAAGTAGACAAAGGTTAGAAAAAATTTAAAAAATGTAATTGTATGAAGTTTTAGAAATTGAATAGGATATTTTGTATGTTAAATGTAATATATTTTAAGTGATTATAATCTTATATATTATAAATATTTTGTTTTGGATTCTGTAAAGAAACTTTGTAATCTAGGTTAAATTTAGACTTTTTTACACATTATACTAATGTTATTTTCTTTTGATAATTAAAAAAATATTTTTCTTTTAAAAAAAATTCCTCTTTTGTAATTTAGCTGAAGTATTAAACATTAAATATTTTGAGGATTTTTTTATATTGAAAGCTTTTTTAAAAATGAAAACTCATTTATATTCATATAACGTTCTTAAAATTTTAAATCATCAGTGACATCACTTTCAAGCTAATGACAAACTTTCAAAATGGCCCTTTCTTATATATTTTTACTTTTATCGATTTTTTTCATATCTTTGTTTCACGATGTCATCTTATTAACATAATAAAAATCAACTTAAATAATGTATTACATATTTAAGACTTTCTATTACATGATTTATTTAGTTTAAGTTCTATATTGAATGACTTGTTTTAAAAACTACACAATTCAATGAAGAAAATGCATTATTTGTATTAGAATGCATTATTTGTATTAGAATTCATTAGATTGAACATAATGTACAACATCAATTTATTTGTAAATTAAATTGATGTTGTATTTTATCTTTGGTTTTTTTTTTGTAACAATGCAACTTAAGGTTGCGAATAAAAACAGCATACCAGCAATTCAATGAATTTTTCTCCTTTCTTGTGAAATTAGGCAGATTTGACGCCTTAAGACATTTATACTCATAATGAATGAGCATTCCTTATTTTTCGGACATAAAGCAGTCACAATATATACTACCTTGCTTATCTGCTAAGCCCTCTCTATTTGAGAACTGAACTAAAAGAGTTCTCACACATTTTTTTCTCCTTTAGTTTCAGCAGAAACATAAATTAAGCTGGCGAGCAGTTGACGCGAGTCAGTCTCCATTTAAATCTAAAATTCAAGAATCCCTTTTAAAAGCCACTCACACAAAAAGAATACCCAGAGAGTTCAACTGAAGTCGTTTCAAGTGAGACGTTAAGGCTGCCCAAGACATCCAAATCTGCGAAGGGGTAACTAGATTAGCAAGGTTTGCCACTTGTGGGACCTCTTCTAATTAATCACGGACCTTTATCTGGGGAGAAAAGAGAGCGCCAGTTTAAGAAAATAAAATACATTTCCATGTTACCAAGCAGTATTTCTCATCCTGACAACTTCTGTTGAAGTGGCAGCAGGAAGAAGGGTGAAATAATTATTCAAATTGCTCAAAAGGTGAAGGTAAATTGCCCAAGACATGGAAATAGAAGTGCAATTCCAGAGAGTTTTACTTCCAGAATTTACACTAGTTGGCTCTGGAACTGGTTTGCTACTTTGTTCGCGAAGATGTAGAAAACTTTGTGAGAAATTGCTTGAGAAATAAATCACTCTTTCTTCTGAGATAATTTATTTTTTTGTTTGTTGTATCACTTTTGCTTGTAAAATGTTTTCCAAAATATATACTTAATAATTTAAGTAAATAATTTTCTTAATCGTCATTATATGAAATAACAGATAATTAATAAAATTGGAAAGATATATGAGTATAAAATCTGTGCAATCAATGTTTACCATTTAAAAATTCGTTATTTTTTAATAATTTCAAGTGTACCTTAAATGGAATTTGCTTGGTTTGGAAATCCATTTAGGTTCCTTAAATATCTTTCTTTGGTAAATTAAGAACTAAATTACTCTAGCTTCTTATAGATCACAGAGTTTGATTATTATATTGTATAATCTCAAATATGGTTTTAAATCGATCCATATTTTTCAAAATATTTGTGAGTTTGCTAAATTTTACATTAATTTCAGCCAAATTTATAATTTCGTTACTTTCAGCAAAAAATACTAACAACTTTCTTCTATTATTTAGACCATAAAATTTTTTAAGTAGAAATTTTTGTGATTACTAAATAAATACCGTAATATTCATTAAACAACTATATTACATCAGGAAATTTTAAATCCTAAAGAATTTCTAATTGATCAATGTTTCAAATTTTTTTAATAAAATAAAGTTTTTTTAAAAAATATATATAATAAAATCATATTTTTATAGTTTAAGTTCTGTTTTCAGCATTACTGAAAATGAAAAGCAAAATTCGTGTCCCTTCTCTCCAAAAATAATTTTTTTTCCAACTTTCTTCTTTTCTAAACATCAGGAAAGGCGTGTGGTAGGTGGATTTAATGAAAGTGAAAAAAAAGAGAAACTAACGCAATAAATTACTTGGTTTAACATTCTAATTAACACTATTAACATTGTAAATTCCAGAAATTATTTGGTATGCGAGTCAGGTACTTTAAGATTTTTTTTAATAGTTTCCTCTTCTTCTTTGGTTTGTTCCCCATAATGAGATCACTTCAGCTCAACATTAATTTTCCGCATACAGAAGAATTTGTCAAAAGAATGCCTGGTTAGGAAGCAAGTGGGTTTTTTCTTGTGTCCTTTATACCGTTTGGACTTAATAAATCATTTACACCGGCTTGTAATCAGCGCTATTTAATATTACGTAAATGATAATGAAAAACTTCATAAGTCAGAGATAAATGTGAAATTTTGTAAATAATGTTCACCTAAAAACATATATTTTTTGGCATCATATTCAGTTTATAATTCTGGTTGTAAGGTCACTAGGACTTTGTTGATAAAATGGAGTTTCTTTGTTAAAATAATGAATAACATTGTATGATTTTACATTGTAACGATATTACTAAGTAACTGAAACAATTGTTTGTTGTTAAATATAAGTTTGATCTTTTTTCTGGTTTTATTGATTCTTTAGCTTTAATTCGATTTTAAGGTTTTATTCGTTCTTTGCTTTTCGTTTTTCTCATAATTCAGTAGAACTGCAATTATTCGAATCAGCTGAGACCGAACGCAATTCGGATAATCGAAAATCGGCTTAGTTGTATTTTTTTTTAAAAAAAGAGTCTATTTTAATTAATTACGTTGAAAATGAGAGAAAAACACTACACATTTTTAAAGAAACCGAATTTTTCATCAATTATAAATGAAAATACTATATATTTGCATGCTAAGGAACTTACAAGTGCAGTACATTAATACAGTAACTACGAACAGTTCTGTAAATGAAAGTTACTGCTTGCTGGACATTTCGGTTAAATAAGCTGTTTCACTGACTTCATCGAGCAGCCAACCTGACAATGAGAATTTGCATGTGGTCAAACTGATACTCCATTTACTTCAAAGTAGTTTCAAAGTTTGCAAATGTTTCACAAGCTTATCGACTCGTGTCTGCTTCAACTTGGACATTAAGGTCATATTCTTCCTCGACACTTCCAATAAGTTGACCAACATCTGCAATTTGAAATGCAGTGTCTGGCTCCCAATTCATCTTTTGCACGAACTTCTGAGCATCTAGAAATTTTTAAAAGAATATTCAGAAATTTCTCAAGCCACACATTTTATTTCCCTTTTCTCTTTCCGTTTTTTGAGCTTTTCTCTTTTCCTCATTTTTTTCTCTTCTTCAATGTAATGTATCGTACTAAAATTCTGAAAAAGATTTGGATAGACTGAGCTTGGATGATTAGAGTAGTGTTATAAATGGATAATTTTGATTATTAAATTAATTATATCTCAGCTTTTGTTATCAGATTGATATTGTTTTTGAAATCGATGTTTTTTATATAAATCTCGATATTTACTTCACCTGCTTTTAAAATACATTTGCTTAAACAAATTGTTTAATGATCTAGATGCTCTTACATTCATTTCTTTTTAAGCAGATCAAGAATTTACCAATTTAATTTTATTTTTCCAAAACAAAACTATTGCTGTTTTTGTTATTGAAGTCATTTCAAAAGCTAAAACCTGTTTTGTTTTCTTGCCGGAATCGGTTAATGTGAAAGCTATTTAATATCATCATCATAAATAAACTCAGGATTAATTATTTTTGTCAAATTTTAAAAGACATTCCCAAAAGTTGCATCCAAGTGCAACTACCGATTCATTCAATTAAAAACAAACTTCATGAAATGTGTTAGATAAATAAACCGTGTGGCAAAACCGATGCTTTGTTTCTGCAAATAGAAATAAATATATGTAATCCGTTCTTTGAAGTCGCAAAGTTTATGTTATGTTGTACTGTAAGAAACATTATTTTCTGGTAACAGAATTGCACAAAAACAAAAAACTTTTGAGATCCATGCAAAATCACTGTTACATTGTCTGTTTGAGGAACCCTAGCATCATTTATTCCTTGAAATGTTGAGTCCTCTCATTCGGGGGAGGGTTGGGCATAAATCAGGGAGGTAAAAGAAGGAAGAGATTCTGTGATCCGTGTGAGTTCAGTTTAAGTCTATGTTCTTCAAGAAGCAATACTCAACAATACTCGAGAAGGGTGGGCATCAATTCAATAGGAGGAATAGAATTCGTATAAAAATGTTTATATTCGTAAATATTCCGACGTATCTCAATGTTTTTTTCGTCTGAACGCTTTCTCGAAAGGAATTCAGCTTTAAATTATGCGGATTCCAACATTTTAAAAGAAATGTTGGAATCTGCAACATTTCTTTTGAAATGGCTAAAGGTACTTCTTCCGAGTAATTCGAAGTTTGACTGTAAATTTAATGTCAATCTTTTCTTTAATTTTATTTATTAGCGGCGTAATTTTTTTTTCTCCTTTTAAATTATTGTATTTTAGAAATTTATGCATGCAGAAGAAATTTGCGAGTGTATTTTCTATAAATTAACTTAATTAAACTCTGTAAATTCTCACCTATTTTGCTGCTTTAGGAACTTAAATTTTTATACATAAAGTCAAAGATATTAAAAATATCAATGGGATAATGAAACCGTGAAAATTGAAGAAATCATTCAAGGAAATTACCACCCCAATGCTATAATTTATTTGCTTAGACAAAATAACTATAATAATTTGATTAATAAAATTGAGAGAAATAATAAATATATATTTAAGTAAAATATATATTTTTTCTGGTATAATTTTTTTTTTCTGAATTATAAAGAACACTCTTATAAATTCATATTAATAAAATATCCAAAAGTTTAATATTCTGCAGGTTAGCAAAACGTCTAAATGTTATTGCTAGTTATTCAAAAAGTTAAATTCAAAAATTTCATCTTTAATTTATTTATCCAAATTATTTAATGTGTTAAAATTATTAACCAAATTATTTGGTCTAATGTAACTCTTCCTCAATCTATTCACCTGTAATTAGTTAGTTAAATTTAAAGTAATACAGATGTCTTTATGCAAGATGCCAACCGATTTTGAAAAGTAGATACGTGATAGTTTTGAGATAAATGCATTGCCATTTTAGAAAAGAAATTATTTTCTGTGGCATTTTTCTTATAAAAGATATTAACCCAGGAAATGTAATTTCCGGCATTTTGACAGGAAGTAATGCGGTTTCGGAAATGAAACGGAACTTAATCGAACGAAAATGACATGTATTTTTGAACATGTCATTTAGATGTATCTTTTATTCTTTCTCTTCAAAAATTTTGCATCTGAGAATACCAGTAAATGAAAATTTCTCATTTGTATTTTGATAGAGTCATATAAATATACTGTATCTTAATTTAAAAAAGGAAAATATTCAATGCTTTATTTTACTGTAGAAATGAGTCAAAAGTAAGAAAAAATAAATAAATTATCATTTCTATCTACTTTTTATATTTTAATTTATCATAAAGCAAAGTTAAACAAGTTTCAATGCCTATAATATGAAGTAGTATTTAACTTTTATGTTACTTATTTGAAACAAAGAATATTTGCCACTTCTTTACTACAAAATACTTTTTTTTTACTATTTGAGACATTAATCATGATCCAAATAGCATCTAATTAAATTTTCATGAATCGTGAAATACTGTCATAATTTACAAATTTAATTTCTATTCAGTTCACATATTGATAAAGTTCCAAACATTTTTTAAGTCTTGTGATTGTTAGATAATATGTTAGAAAATTAAAGAAATTGCTATTTTTGCATCCAATTTGCTTTTTGTAATAGATGTACACTTGGCTTATATTCCTAAAAATTAACTAGTTTAATTAAATTATAGCTATAAAGTATTATTTTCTCATTATACCAGACCACTTTTTTCTCGTCACCATTTTCTGTCATGACGAAAAAGCATCAATTATATCTCATGCTACCACATTCATCAACTGTTCCTTGTGAGCTGTCAAGGCAAAATTTGTTAATTTTAAATTGTGTCAATAGTAAGTTTATCTTCTCATCAAATCATCGCAGATAATGCGATAAGGAGCGTAATACATTCCCAAAATAAAAGAGATATTTTAAATTACCTTCTGTATCATTACAAGAAAGACCTGACCTTTGAAATTCAATCTCGACAGATCTTGGATATTTCGATCAGCTTCGTAGATAAGCCAATCATCTTCTGAGCTAACACCTGCTAGTTTCTACGTTATTTTTTTTTCTGCCATTGCCAAACCTTTGAAGAAAGAAAGCGAAGCAAAAAAAAATAGTCTATCAGAATTCCTTTCTAATCACCTGTAGCATTGTTTTTAAACGGAGTGCTCTGGTAGAATAGAATTTCAACCATATTTATCATGGCTTCTGTAAATTGCTGGCAAAATTCACAAAGTTGAAGGAGAATTCTTCCATTGTTCTTCTGAAAGGAAACGTGAAAATGACGCTCGAACCGTTTAATGGCGGGCAGAAAATTCCTTATCTAGAATGAACGAGTACAAAAGGAGCCATTTTTTTTTCAACTTCCATTGCTTAAGATTATTTGGATAGTTTCCGGTGAACTTCATTGTATCATCCCTGAAAATTTTAATGTTTTTAAAATTAACTATGTGCTAGATAAAAGAATAACGAAAACAATTCAGGATTTTTTGGATGGAACAGAAACATTGTTGCCAATATTTCAAATAAATCATCACCTCATTATAAACCCTAATTTTATAATAACTTCTCTTTAAAATTTTCGAACACATAATTTATTTAAAATTAAAAACATGTTTCATTTATTGTTCAGTAAAATGTAAGACACCTACACATCAACGATTTAAATAAAAATTGTAATTCATTCACTGTATAAGAATTATTACTTTATTTAAATTATTTTTAAAATGTTTTTTGACGATACATACTAACATTTTGAGAAATCAGAATTAAATTACTAATTTATGTACTTAATTGTAACAAAATTAATCAATTACACCTAAATACAGGGGAAAAGTATTTATACTGCTAATAAAATGTAATCAATGAAAACTCTTTCTGCTGCGAGGATGTATTGCGGCGTAATATTCTTCTAAAGTGTATTTATTGACGTAGTCATTAAATTAAAAAAAATTTAAATCAATGCTAAAAGTATTAAAGCAGTATCTATATGACATTCAAATTTCAGTGGCTTATTTTCTGATAATGTTTACTTTGAAAATTACTGAATTTCATAATAAACACAGTTAATTTTCATTAATTAGTTACATATTATTAATCATGCTATTTTTGAAAATTAAGATAACTAATTATATTAGTTACGAATGTTATTAAATTTTAAAGTTAAACATTTTAAAAACTATTTAATTTACTTCGAAAATTTAGTATTATTATCTGAGTTTATAAAGGAATTTATATTTACTATTATATTACCAGAAAATATACATTGACTATAAATTTAGAAACTAATTATGTTAAACATATTCTTGTAATGTATGGATATAATGATACTAATTAGTTAAGAAAACAGTTTATTCATTTATTTTTAAGCTTCTATTGCTATTTGATTCCATTAATACACTAAAAGCATTTTTTTCGTATCCCTTAAATACTAAAAACATTCTTTAATTTAATTTCTTTAAAAAAAAAAAAAAAAAAACAGTTGTTTCCATTTAGAAATATTATACATTATTTTTATTAAATTTAATAAATAATTAGAAATGCATCCTATTTCCCTTCATCGCGTTGAAGTTTTATTATTCTGTTCTCCTCTCAGTTTACTTTTGTTGACCCTAATAATTCGGCGGGTTTGCTACTTTTAGTGTGAATCGGGGGAGGGGGGGCGAGGTATGACTTATTTAGTTGTGAATCGCTTCATCTATCTGTCCATTTAAGTCTCATACCCTTTAACGGATAATGCTTTCTTTTCCCATTATGTGATTCTAAGTTCAAATCCCGCTTAATGGACTTCAGTTTCAATAAACATTAATTTATTTTTTTATCCTACTTAAAATTATGTCCAAATACTCTCGGATTATATTTTTTATTCTTACACACAAAAAAAATATGCATTAGCAACTAACATAAAAATCTTATTTACTGTAAAATAACAAATTGTTATATTCGTTTACATATTATTTACTTAACGAATTTGTCTGCAATAACACATGTGATACGCAATAACAATATTTCTTATATAACACAAATGAATAGGAATATTAATTCATCTGTAACACCCGGTCACAATTATGTTTTGTATTTAATCTTTAAAGTTTTCCTCTTGAAATAATTGAAATAAAGTCCAAATCTACTTCTTAACTGCAATGTATTCTATTTCCATATGCAAAAGACACACTTTACCAAATATACAGCACACATCATAATTTATACATACATAAATTATATACACCAAATATACAGCATTTGAAAAAATGTTCCTTAAGATTTTCTGCAGCTACTCCCATGTTATATATCCTTTTTTTTTACAATAGTCTAGGAAATATTTTTGCAAAAAGTGTGACCCTTGAATTATGGTCATATTTCCATTAACTACGTTAGTGAATTGTCATAAAATCCAACTGAACTGTTTATGCATCATCTCTACTTGGTTGGAAAGGTTAAGTTCATATACAAATGTCCATAAAATTTCTTGGCGAGGCCTCCCTTTTCATTCATACTAAAAACAGAAAGCCAAACGTAAGAAAGAAAGAAACAGCCTGTCAGTTTCGTTATTCTAGATAACATTTTCCTAGGAGTGTATGTATCTTTTTAAAGCGTTATCTCTTCCAAACTTATTATTTTCTTCGTAAGAATGCTAGATTTTCTTATCTAACTTGCAACAGACACACCAGGGAGGAGAAAAAGAAGGGAACTTGCAAATAAACTCAAGATTGTTTCCATTTCGAGAATGTATAAAGATGGAAAGAAAAAGCGAAATCCTCGCTTTTATTATTGTTCGCTGAAATAGACGAATCAGAAGTACTCCGCGATTGGCGTTAAAAAGCAACCGTGCCAGAAGTGGCAACAATAACTTCTCGACTTCATTATTAGGAAAGAGCCTCATAGGTGTTGCCTCTGCTGCAAAAATTCTTAAGTTTTTCACTCTCAAACGTGTCGAGACTTGCCGAAGGGTATGTGCGTTACAATTCAGTGATAAAAACCTTTATTTTTCTTACTGCCCCAAAGAAATATGAGATCATTTTCTTTTGTAAGTTATTAACATACAAAGCTGTTTACCAATTCGTTTCTTTACACAGAAAGGAACGTGATTACACTTACTCTGATGGTCCTCGTTAAAATACTATCTTTACAAGAAGCGAAATTTTTTTTTTTTGCCATTTTTAAGGGCTAGGAATTTTATTTCATGGTACAATTTTTTATTCTTATTGTTATTATAAATCAAATATTTTTTTTACTTATTTAAATGTTTGTCTTTCTATAAAAGTACCTTCCAGCTACATAATACGCGTTAAAAAATCGTGTATAAATAGTAAATGGTAAAAAAAGCGCTTTTGCACCAATATATTTATTTATGGTATATGTTTACTTTTGGCGTGCTTAAATATTATTAGTGATTTCATACGGTTAGAAAATTAAAACTTTTGTGAAAAACTTTGAAATGGTTTTATTTAAATCAAACAAACGCGTAATCAAACAACTGAAGTGGTCCATAATCGATGACAGTTTTAAAGTATTACAGACCAAATATTTTTTTCTGCTATTATTTGCTTAAGATAAGAGCCCTGTGTGACACTATTTTTGTTTGCTCAAATATCACCTGATACTTTCAAAATGGTTTGCTTCCATAATTCTTTTCTTTTTTTTATTTGATTTATGCAAATATAGTATTAAGAAAATTTATATTTTTGCTTTCCATAAAAGCATAAAAATGTTTTGACTTCTGTGATTTTAATTTCCTCAACTAGAAAATATAACTGGAAATATTCTATGGATATGACTATTAATTTTATAAATTGCTTTCTGAATTAAATTTTTCCTATTTAAAAATATTTTGACAGCAGTATAATATAAGATAAAATGATTTTCGCTTACTTATATTTTCTCCTAAATTTCTGTGTGAAATTTTAAAGTTTTAACTTTTTGATCAAAATTTATAAGTTATAGAAAACATTTCAAACTCCATTTCACATTGTTAATGAAAATATCCTTGCAGTATAAAGGGTTTTATCTGTTGCAAATTCTAATTTTACTTTTTGTCTTTTGCATATAGATTTAAATCGAAATTGAATTTTCTTAGTAAAAAATAATTTGGAAATTTAAATACATTTTTTGTTTTACCATTTCTTATTTTACTCTCCTTTTTTCTATTTGCAGATTATATTAAAATTCTGTAATTTAAACAAAGTAATATCACTTAATTTTGACAATGTGATATTACAAGCAACTAGCCTATATAATTTTAATAAATTATGTCAACAAGCAGATACGGAATAAAGGAATAAATAAAAATTTTAGTTTGAATTGGATAATTTACAAATCTTAAAATGTATTTGAAAAGAAATTATTCTGATAAATTTGTTTATTTTGGCAACTACTGCAAGATTTCAGAAAATAATATATTTTTTTTTTTTTTTAGTAGTTACATTTCTTTTCGTTATCTTACATTATTTGACCCATTGCTCTTGCCCATTTTTCCGTGCTCACTTTCGTTTTAGTACAGAAAAAGATATACCAATTCCCTTGATTCAATCGATGGAGCCTACAATATCCATTCGTTCTGGTAATTCCGCTTTCCTGTCTGGGTACATCGATGACGATTCAAGCAGGAAAGAAAATCGATGGCCCGAACGCAGACGAGAACTTTTGAATTTGTCCGGCCTCACGCAGAGAAAAAGTCGTACGCCATTTCTTTCGCTAACCTACCTTGATATTTCAATTTCATCCATTCTTAACAATAAAATAAAAATGTAGTTAGAAAATAAAGCCCTCATTCTCCATTTTGTGGAAGCTTTAAAAGGGTTCAGAGATGACCACAATTGTAATAGAACATTGAACTACTGTTTGACAATGGTCACGTTTCTGTATTTTTTATTCTATATTTTATGACATCACTTTTTTCTAGTGATATGATTTTTTAATAGAACTTATCGTTTGCTGTATATATATTCCTCTTTCATGTATTCTTCTTCTTTACTTTACTTTGAAGTTAAAGAGTAATATTTATTCACTCATTAGAATGCAAAATAAACAATGTAAACTTTTTTAAAAAAAAATTAAAAGCATTAATAATATTTTTTTTATTTAATTTCTTAAGTGACATCAGTAGAAAGACTACTTCTTAGAACTATGCAAACACAGGTAGATTATAATAATAATAATTTTAAAATTTCTTGCTTTAATTAAAGTAAATATTTAAAATTTTATTCTCAAAATCATATCGCCTTAACAAATATTTATTAAAAGTTTTTGATAAAGGATATTTCGTTTTTATATATTTTAATTGTAATAGACACATTTACTCTTAATTACACAATGAACATCTTTATAAAAATCTTTAATTATTTATTTATTATATGGAAGTCACTATTATTATTAATATTTTTCTTATTGTTTAGTTACAGGTAAGATTTTATTAATGTCTACCAATGTATTTTATTTCATTTTATAAAAAACTCCTAACTGGAGTTTAAATTTGGAAACAATAGAAAGTGTATGTTGACATTTTATAACAAGTTTATGAATACGCAGTGACTCTATGACAACTTTTATTTAAGAATAAATAAAAATATAATTTATATTATGTGAGATTGCGATCTTCAACATTCATTGAGAGTATATGTAAATTTTTTGTTGCATAATGTTAAAATATGAATTTTTATACAAATAGTTAATTATATATATATATATATATATATATATATATATATATATATATATTATAATTAGTTATATAGCACAATACTATGAAATTACGGAAAATAATATATTTCAAAATTTATATTTTCTTACTTTTTAAAAATACGAGCTTTGTTTAAAATAAGAAATTTAAAGAAGACAACATTGATATTAAAAATGCATGTAAACAAATTTTCTAAAGATAAGATTTTTTAAATTTAAACTTTAATCTTATTTTAAACAGTCTCTTATGTAAATTTATAAATTTGAATAAGATACAAATTTTTATTTGATATTTATTTCTGAATATATTTTTGATATATTTATGTAAGCATCAATATGCTTCATAATATTTTTCAGAATATATTTCTGTGCATTATGTATCAAATTTATGTTAGAAATAATTATGGAATCACAATTTCCTTAACGAACGTTGCTGATGTTTAATAATACAGAAAAATCAGAATATATAATTATTCTATAGTTTTACTCATTAGTAAAATTCCAATTTCTGGTTAACAATAAATACAAAAGAATTTTTATTTATAATATTTTTCTATACAAGTAATAGCGCAAAAGCTTTTTGGGAATTATCTTATCATAAAACTATCTTTATTATTAATTAAATTTGAAAAACCCATTTTTAACTAAATAAATTTTAAACTAAACTAAGCAAACATCTTGTTTGAAATTCAAATAATTGCTGAACACTTCGTTACTAACAATTTATTTTATCTTAAAAATAATAAAATAAGTTTAATTAAAGAAATATTTTTGATTTATTTTTACCTATATGTATTAAAACTAAAAAATAGCGTATAAAATAATTGCGAATAGAATAAATTATGTATCCCGTGGAATAAAGTTTGGCAAATATTGTTGAATATTTCTGAAAAACTATAATATTGGAACAAAACAATATCATTATATAAAAAATTAAAAACATTTATAGTTAATTTCAGAAAAAATCACTCAATAATAAAACATTACTTTAGTTAGAGGGATCAATATTTTTCATTTCTTTATTTGTTTTCATTAAAACCGATAATTTTTCTACATCATTTCTGATTAAGTTTAGAAGTTATAGTATTAAATGAGTACTATTTGTGAAATTAAACACTTGATGTATAACATACGGTGTTATCCCTTTTTTAAATTCACCGTTTTCAATAAATTTACATATTAATTTTCCAGACGCAAAACATGCATGGTAAATCTTAAATAGTTCACGTTTCGCATTCATTTGTAAAATGGCGAAACTTGACAAAAGATAAATGTTCGCCAAAACATAACATATTCGGTTTTTGAGGAATATATAAAACTGAATTGTGTGTATATCTTTCATAATGTTGGAAATAAAATAATTACCCGTATTTTCAAGAATAATAAAAAACATCCTGAATAGAATAAAAAAAGAAAAAGGGGATATATTTTCGAAGAATAAACATTAATATAAATTCAAAATTCTCCAAAAATATTAAACTATTTAAACTCGCATATTTTCAGAATATATAATGAAACATCTATTCATCTTTTATGATAAATTAGAAGAAACCTTAACTCTGTAAAATAAATGAATTTATTTTTTACTTTTATTTTTTTAACAAAGTAGTACATAAACACATGTTTTCATTTTATTTCTAAATATATGATGGTTGTAAATGAAAGCATTTTCAAAACTAAATTCATCTTTTAAGATAGTGTGTATAAATGTTAATTTCAACGAATAATTTTACAAAGTAAAATCATCCAGAAAATAGGTAATTATTTTGCAGTAAATAGTTTCATAATCTACTCTGCACTTTCAACCGGTGTGGTCTAAAACATGTTAGCCTCTCCTAATAACCGCAATATAATAATTGCAAATAATCTCCTGCGAGTAATCCTTGAAAGCGATTAAAGCGTTACCCAAATTATAGCAACAGTGGCAGAAATCGACTAATTCAAAGATTACCGATTCAAGATAAAACATTAGTATCTAAAATCGTGAAAGCTGATTTTATTGTTCCTTGCGCTCACAAATAGTGGCATTGCCCGTAATCAATATATAATCATAAGCTTTATGTTGTCCGCTTCGTGGCATAAATCATATTCCAGCAGAACCATCAATTCCAATTTTTGCAGGGAGACGGATTTTATTTTCGCAACGCCAGATATAAATTCATCTTCATATATTCGCTGTGCATCTGTGTCGGTTGGAATTCTTCTGACAAAGAAGACACAGCATGGTAAAATCCAGATCTGGATGACGAGGAGTCAGGAAGGGTGGAACAGCGATCGCGTGACACGCGAGGATTAATCTCGGTATGCAAATTTCGTATTGGAGAATGGAGTACTATCGTGTTTCCCTACTTAAGGGAAAACCAAATAATAAGTCAAAACCAACACTGAACAAGCATTAAAACATTTCATATGTATGGTAGAAGACATAAAAATAATGGCTTTGTTTTACCAATCAGGGTAACTGTGATTTTAACTGCAAATTTGTATTTTGCATGTATCATGGAAAATTTTTGTTTTAAGATTCATTTTGTTATTTTCAACATTTTATTTTTCGTTTGTTTTTCACTATCGCTTAAATGAATAAGCTATTAGAACTTCACTTTGTATATCAATGCATATTATGTAACACGTCATTGAGCTTTTAATTATTAGGAATTACTTATAATAGTCTTTGTTGATAATTTTTTTTTTTTTTTTTTTTTTTTTTTTTTTTTAAGCTTTAAACTTTTTGAAGCATATTTGAAACAAAATTTACTTCACCAACAGAGGGCGCTGTATATTATAAATGAACAATATGTTAACAATTTAGATTTTCAGTCAAGAATTTTTTTGTAGTTTGCACAAGTATTTCTTCATATTGCAGTAAATCAAATTGTATCACTTATGCAATTTAATCTGTGGTTAATCTAATCTCATTTAAGTACCATTAATTATAAATAATATGTAACCGGAAAAATTTACTTACTAATAAATTTTTGGAAGTAAAAATAACTTTTAAATTTTTAATCGGTATTATTATTTTGTTTTTTGAGTGCTTTTATTTCTTAAATATTATTTTTGACGATGTGAGTAATCTTTTAATATCATTATTCCATTCATATAATAAACAGTAATGTGCCACTGTGCTCTTTCACAGAAATTTCATCAAAGGTTCAGAAACCTACCAATCATTAGTTCTTACTGTTGCCATTTTTATAATCTAAAAGTTTCTACTTTCTTTACAATATTTGATACCACGTTATTTAATCTACAGAAAGTAAAATTTTATTCCTTTACTTCTTAAGTTTATCTATACATATAAGACGTTACCCATAGAATTGATGGTGTTAAGTAAAAAAACATGGAGAAATATATCTTTTATACTTGGATCCTGTCCAAAAATATTTTTGCTTTTATTCAATTCGGAACCGAATATATTTTCCTTGGAATATTACGAACTGATATATACGGAAATTTCAATATATTATTATGATTCCTTCTATGGGATTACAAATAGATAAACTCCACATTGCCTGATAAACTGTTTACCGCATTTTTGTAACGAAACATAATACTAGTCATTTAATCACATTACTTTTAAAAGGATTTGTGAGAAAATGGTGATAAAAGTTTCAGAAACAATCATCATTGTATTCTACATAAAGTAAGTATGGTTTTCTTTTTGAAAAATAATGTATTTAATTTTATACTTGCCCTCATCACATAATTGTAACTGATATACATTTCTAGAAAACATTTGCAAATGTGTTAGATATTGTTTTTAGAAAATACCATCCAGTCGCTCTTATGTCACATGTAAAATATGTATGTTGTAAATAAACTTATTCCTAGATGGTTTTTTTTTTTTTTTTTTTTTTAACAAATAAGGCTACGATAACAAATAATAGTAATTTATTTTTCTTGTAAGACGAAGTAATGATGAATAAAAATCGGGGTATTAATAAAAGTCATAGGTTTTAACACTGACACCTCAATTTGGGGTACATAGGAAACTTCTAAATATCAACACAATTGATTCACATGTCGTTAAAATAGCAAGAAAGTAATCATAAATTCCAACATTGCATGTAGTTTTATGCTTTATGATGTGAATCCATTAAAAATGTAAACATTTCAGTAAAATTAATTATGTTAACTTAAAATTCTAAATAAAAACAAATTGCTATGACAATCAAAAACAGTTGGAAAAAAAATTATTTCTTTAAAAAAATTCCTCGAATTTCGTAGATTTTTATTTTACAATAGAAAAAAAAAACCTTTGATGCCATCGATAGTTTTTTTTTCTATCGGCATAGAATCTCAGTTTCTTTAAATTTATGATTTTGCTTCAGTAAAAAACATGGCTAGAGGTTGATTTCTTTATTTTTAACCATGACAGATTCTTTTAAAAAAATACAGTAAAAAAAACTTTAAAATTGTTATCAGTGAGCGAAAATACATATATATATTTATATATATATCTCAAAACCACCATCGGAAAATATCCGAAAATAAAAGTCCATCCATCAAATTCCCGACAACCAGGTGATTCGGAATTCGTCTCACTCCATCAAAATGAGCACGCGATTCATACAAAATACATGGGCTTGCTTGAGTCTCGTGGGGTTACTAAGAGAAAAAAAAAAGGAAAAAAGAAAGAAAGAAAGAACGTACAAAAATAAAAAGTGACCGTATAACTACGAACTAACACTTTGATTGTCGAAAACATAAGCTCGGCAGTTAGGGATATATTATTCCACCTCGGGAAACCGTTTGTTGTGGCCTGGTACGATTGTGAAGTCAATTGGATGTGACTGAAAGAATAATTGCTTTCGAGTGACGCTCGACCGATGAACTGGAATGCTCGTTGTTTACCCTTTTCAGCTTTTGTGACATCGCAATCGAAAAATGGATTATTTTTCTATTCTTCTTCCTTTGCGGATTTGAGCATTTTGAGTGATATTGATTACTTTCACTGTATTTCGATTGTGTTTTGGCAGTCAAATATGTCATTCAAATAGACGCATCATTAAGTTGAAAATGCTACTTTTCTATAGTTTTTGTAACCAATAAAGAATCTTAAACTATATATATATATATATATATATATATATATATATATATATATATATATATATATATATATATATATATATATATATATATATATATATATATATATATATAAAGCATTATTAGAAGTATCACAGGCAAAATCTCGTGGGATCTTGTGGATCTGGATTTAATTTTGATTACTATAAGTTAATTGTGTATTTTGCCAACACTGGATTTAAAATTATATTTCGGATTATATTCTAGCTTACATTTATTTCTTTTATTCTGGTTTGCCATTTTTAGTGTGGCTTTGGGGTGTATTGGCTTCTTTAAGAGTCTTGAGCCAATGCAGAAAAGCCATACTATGTGCCAATGTGGTTAACACCTCCTGAAGAAGCTAATCATGTTGGTACTTCGTTTCCATTTTCCTTTAATCTATTCTCTTTGAAATTTTAAACTATCCTTTGAACATTTTTCCATCTGTTTACTATATTTCGTATTTTCAATGTATTAGTATTATTCTCCATTTGGGTTTTGAGAAATTTTATAAAAATTCAAAAAGTCACTATTATATATATATATTGTATAAAATCCCATGTATAAACCCATATATGTATGTATAAAATCAAAATTAGAAAAAATACACGACTTTTCGCCCACAAAGAAGACTTTGCCCAAACATATTATTGTTACATTGGGAAACCATTTGTTTCTTTGAACAAATATTCAGTTCTAATGATTATCTCTCTTCTTTTACACCCAAAACTAATAATGTTTTAGATCTACCTACTACAGAATAGAATATGATTGTTTAAATCACTAATAAAATACAATATTTTAATCACTTTTTAGATTTTTCATTAATTGTTTTGTTTTGTAGTTTAAATAATGAATTTACAACAATTTTATAGGTTACAATATAAGACAATAAAGGAACAATATAAAACGTTTTTGTTGTCAATTTGACGGAAACTTTTTTGCGACTCTTATGTGTGTTTGGTACCTTTTCATTCATTATCTGTCTAAACTCTAATAATATTTCCAAAAACTAAAACATTCTGATGCAGATTACCAGCGCAACTAGTTAAAATTATAGTAAAAATTGGCCCAACTTCTATTGTTTAAAATACAACGATATTGTGCATTGAAAGTCGTACTCAACAAACTTCTTTTTGTAAACGTTATATGTCGCTTTGGAATAAATTATCGTTTAATATAATAGCTTGAACATTTAGTGTAGGTGCACACAACTTTTATGGTCGGCATTATCAATAATTCTTTTATTTTAGTAGATATTTTTCATTTTTTGTACTTAGATTTTAACTGAATATATTAATAGTAACTGTTTTGCTTAGCGTCACCTAATATGATTCGCTAATATATTAATATTTCTAGACAGTAATAGATGATTATAAATATCCTACAATATCTTCCTTTAAACTAGTTTGTTTTTTCATCGATAAATTATTTAGAAAAATAATACTTTTACATATTCATATTAAATAATATTATAAATTATTGGGAGGCAAGATTGTTTTTAATATTTACATTAAACTATGATTTCTTAATATGTTAAATAAATTGGTTAAATGTCAAAAAGAAAAATATAAGCCTTTTTCCACTCATAACGATAGAATTAATTACGAAACTTGTTTTCTGAAATGGAAACAAATACGAAAACAAATAACCTGTAAGTGGTTAGCAAATTCCTCGGCAATTCCATCTAGCAAATAAGTCTTTATACTTAAGAACTATAATCTATTATTGCTAAAGTACCGTATCAAATGAAGAAAAAGTTATCCGTTTATGGGTCATTCCGAAGCTTGATTTTCCACCGAAATTCACACTCAATTCTCCGGGAAAAAAATGGGGACATAAAAAAATAACAAATGGGCCAAACTCTCCAAGGCGACGTTTTCCCGGTAAAGAATTGCCAATCTTCATCCTAATCTAATCAACGTCGATTTAATTTGGAGGTCCCCCACCAACGCGAGATCTCGACTTTTGTGAGAGATTAAAGATTATAACCCTTCCCCCATCACTCCTTACAATTTTTTTTCCGTCCAACGGGACACAGAATAACAAAAAGAGGAAAGAAAATGAATGTGGAAGAAGAGAAAAGATTTTTCTTTTCCTTGGGCGATAGTCTGGCCATTATCGTGGCTTTCATCTGGGATCGGATGAATAATGATTGAGGATCGGCAGCACTGGCGGGATGCTATCCATTCCGAAAAGATGCTGAAGAGCGGATCCCGGTTCATCGTAAACACTTGCAGTGTGACAGGGCCCTGATGTAAGAGGCACTGTGATGTGTTTTCCTTCATATCCCTTCCTGCTGCAGAAAGAAAATATGACCGTTGTTTTATTGGGTTTTTCCCACTGAATCATCGTCATTCATACTAGACATAAATCATACCTATGGCATCTTCCATACTGGGCATCCCATAATGCCACAGAACCCGTTTATGCCATTTGTGAACAAAATCATTTTATTCGATGGGTAAGTGGTACTAAAATACATGTCGAAAATTCGAACATTCTTTTTAGTTACTCAGCTACTATTGTGCCTTTCACAAATAGCTTATAAATATTTGATTTTATTAGAAGTGAAGGGAATTCAGCTATATCGTCAAATTCAAATTCGATACTGAAATGATTCATGACCAACAAAAACCTTAATTATTTTTTTTTCGAAACTATTTAAGACTTTGAACCGAATAATTTAAAAATAGACTTTTGTCGTGGTTTGTAAATATACGGAAATAAATCAAAAGGTAAAATTTATAAATTAAAGTGGACTAACTTTTAAATACTAAACATACAAAATTTAATATATTGATCAATTTTGGGTTTCATAGTGACTTTGTAGCAAGACACTGTGGAAAATCATAAATTGTCCAATCCTTGCAATTATTCAAGAATCAGTGATAGATGGTGGTTTTCTATTTTTTGCTTCTATTCGAATGAATGTGTAAGAGATTTCCTGATTTTCTTTAAAACATATGAATACAGTCCTTCTCGATGAGAAATCCTGTCAGAAAACAATAAACAGTTGCTCAAACATGTGAAAACATATTATGCCTGTTAACACTCATTATTAAATTTAAGAGTTAAGCATAAGTTATCAATTGCATGTTTTATTCCTTTTATCGCAGCAGTTAATTATTATTTTTAAATTTAAGAAGTAGGAATAAGCTATAACATTAAATATTTTGTAATTCAATTATTAATAAATAAGACTTTATGCAATAGACAAATTGCATACCTAAATTCTTTCATCTGATATATATATATATATATATATATATATATATATATATATATATATATATATATATATATATATATATATATACATACAAATACACACAATTTAATAATTATCTTTAAATATTTAAATTATTTAAATTTTGAAGAGTGGTTTTGGTAATATTAGGGAGAGGAAATTAATGCATTCTTCAATTGTCATAGTTCCAACATATATTATTTCAGTTTTTATTCTGATTGAAACAGACTTTGAATTAGTGTTTTAGCATATCAGAAATTAAAATAGAAGCTATTTTCTGTAAGTATATAATCAAATTTAAGTACATTTAATTAATTATCTTTTTATGATTAACTCACTTTTGTACTTCATCCTTTTTTTAAAAAATATTGAAAACAAAGGAACAGCAATATTTTCCCTAGACTTAAAATTTCTAACAATTTATTATCTTTATAAGTTTTTTTTAAAAAAATATGCTTAATTAAGGGAATTTAATTACATATATTATTTTAATTGGAACTTAATTACATTACATACAAAATGCAAATTAAAGGTAACATCATACCAATATTCATTTTAATAGTTTTGGAAAATGTATAATTTGATAACATCAGCTATAGTTTACTTAGAATAATCAAATTAACGAAGTTAATTTCATTAATAAAAGTAACCAATATTGTTGAAATGAAGTATTTAATATTTCTTATGTGTCCGTAACAAATTAATTAAACTTTAAAATTTACAAAAACATTTGTTTGATGAATCAATTTACAGACCTTATTTTTTATTTTGCTTAGTATCAAACTGACAAAAATTATAACTGGTATAATAAAACTGATATCTAACAACATATAAACTGATATCAACAGCTAAACTGATATCAAGCAACATATAATACAAATACACTAGTTGACGATTCAGAAAGAATTAGATTTAATTAATTCAAGTATTTAATTAAATATCAATACCAAATACAAATTACATTATGTTGGATTTATAGTATTTTTAATTAATTAATGGTTTTATTTTATCACCAAAGATGGAACATGAATAATTAAAATAACAATTTCATCAGCTAGTAAAGCAAAGGCTTGCCATTCTTCAAGTAATCACCGGAAAACCTCCCATAGCCTTCAAAAATGGGACTTCAGTCCATTTCATTCTAAATTTTTGTTATCATAAACGAAAACTGAATTATCCTGCAAACCATTGGAATGGAAAGTAATTATTTTATACAAGACTTTTCCACATTTCCAGGGTTATTTGTGGGAACGTGTGCAGTAGATAATTACTCGACAAAATCGCTCCTCTGGGTGTACCCTTCCACGAGGCTGCTCAACTCCAGTAATCAATTGCATACAGTGTTTAATATTTACCGTTTCTTGGATGAAATAAGCACTGGTCTATTTCCAACGAGAAGAATCAGACACTTCTCCCCTGGGAATATTTCAGCGGCGCTCACATAATTAATTTCGTACATTGCCAATAATGTATGCATAGAAGAGTTGAATGTTGGGGCATGTGCCGTGTCTTCTGATATTCTGGGAAATGTTAATTATATGATTATTATTTATTAATTTCATGAATTCAAAAATTTTCTTAATTTATACTATTCTCAAAACAAATTATTCTTAATTATTCGTTTCAAGTGTAATATTTTTAATTATAATTCAAATTTCCCCACCATATTTTATAATATATAAACTTTAAGTATTATTTCTTGAATATTAGGTTCAAAATTTAAAAATTTTCTAGATAAAAAGTCTAGAAAATCCCAGGAAATAATAATACGTAAAAAATGTTATGCATTTAATTTACTGAACATCTGCAAAATTAAGATTAATTTTTATTACTTCAATACTGCAATATTTTTATTTGCAACTTCAAATTATATATATATATATATATATATATATATATATATATATATATATATATATATATATATATATATATATATATATATATATATATATATATATATATATATATATATATATATATATATACATGTGTGTGTAGTCTGTCTTTCTTAAATAATAATAATTTAAATTATATATTTTAATTATTGAATATATTTCATGTGAAATAATCTGTAATTAATTTGTTATATATATATTATATTTTAAATGTGATTTTGAATAATAATATTCCGTTGCTTATTTAGGTTTTAACTTTGTTTTATTATTCTTTTGGGTTTTTTTTTGAATTTCAATTCATTATTTTATACCAAAGTATGCACAGTTCATTATAAAAAATTATATATATTATAATTATTTTAATCTTATACGTTGATTTTAAAACTTAAATTAAGTTTTGAAATCTCATTAGTAAGATATGATTCATTAGTAGCTTTTATTGCAGTTTTTCGTATCTACTATTTCCAAGCTTCTTTGATGATATTCAAATTATTAATTGACGGGAGATATTTATATTCAAGTTAGAATTTTATTCTGTCTTATTAGGTACTGTTTGCTTTTTCAGTCGGCTAGATACTTCTTTGGTAAATGCGAGTGATTTCTCAGTGGGAAAAATGATGAATATTAATTAATTATTAAGCCAAACGAAGAAACTGATGAATATGTTTCTTATTTATAATTTAGAAATGAACTTCAACTATTTTTTTAATAAGTAATTTCCGAATTTATTTATGCCCTTAAACTCAAAATGTTTTTCAATAATAAACCTTTTAAATGTAAACAAGACTTTAAGAAAATTAATTTTAAAAGGTTTCCATCGTTGAGGGTTTTGACGTTATATTGGTTTTGACTATATTTAACTAAAAACAAAAATATTTTACTATTTAAAAGAGCATTTAAGTTGAAAATTAATATGTAGCATCGTATGTTTTTGTTGTTCGCGTGTGCCAGCTAGGCTGGCAAATTGGGGTGCGCTGCTCTGCTTTTCCAGCTGAACCGTATTTGGTGTGGAGTCCGACGTCTTCAGTATACACACATGCCATAGGGATCCGTTCATAGGGTAGGCAACCACTCACACCTCATTCGCACAAGAAAAGGACAAAGATAGGATAGATAGAGAGAGTAAGTACATCCATACCTCCTCCCTATCCGTAGTCAGGCACGCTGACCACTACACAAGTTGGCTGGCTTAGCATCGTATGATTAACTCTTGTTAAATTGGTAATTTATTTCCAGTATGTGTATGTTTTTGTTAATGTAAGTTATTGCATAACAAGAATGCGTGCAGTAGTATATGAATTTTTATATAAATCTTTATGTGTTTTCAAAATTATTTTAACAATTTTTTGTTTTTATAAAAAAAAAACATGGTATTTATTCATGCTTATTACATCATCAATAAATGTTTTTCCCTAATAAAAATGTGCATCTGTATCTTAGAAAGTAAACTTTTTATATTAACAATTTATGCTGGAAACAACTGTCTTTTAAATTCATTTAAAAATTACTTTTTAGTAATTATATTTACTGCATAGAATTATTTAACTCTCTTTCGGATATTTATTTTAATACCTTGTTATTTGATGAGTTTATTACCCATTGAAAGATTCTTATAAAACATGATTAATAAATAAAAAGCAATTAAAATAGAAAATCGATGATCCTTTAAACATTATTGTTTCCTGGGATATCATTAAGAGCTTAGATCTTAAGTACGATTCCAGTTGGCACATGGCACGTTATCTCCAGAACAAATGATTCTTCCAGATTAAACAAAAATACTTGCCTTAAAGTATACTTTGACGTCCTCACCTTTTATTTCCTTGCCACGTTACTTCACGAGGGAGGCTGCTGAGTTAAAGGGTGGAGTACCCTCCACTGATGTCTTATCTAGTTTGGAAAGGGCCGAGATAACACATCCCATAACCGACTCCAGAACGAGTTGATAAATGTGATGCGAGTACGCGATACATTTTAATCGCTTCGACATTGCACACCTTGTACATGTCAATGACCTTGAAAGTTTAGGGATTGATATTGGTTACCATTTATGAGATTAAACTTTAATCTCAAGAAAAATCATGGACATTTTTGTTTATTAAAAATGTGGCATTGAAATAAACTATTAAAAAGAAATACTGGCAGCAATCTGCTTAACATTTGAATCTTTTACAGCAAATTGTTTGAAGTGCGTCTGCTTCATTTTTATTTATTCAAAATTCAGTAAATATTTGAAAATAGAAGAATTTAACTGAAAACTGAGAAAATATTTTTAATTGGATTCATAATTAGTAACATGATTAAAAAAGATAATGTTCTGATATAAATCTTTGAATTGGAATACCTGAAACTTCGAAATCGTTAGTTAGATTATGTATCAACACCTTCTTATCACGTGATTTTGTCGATTTCATTACTTAAATTCTATCAACTGATCTATGATCGGAAATGTATATTTTATATTTCTTATTCGGGTATATAACCTAAAATAATTTTTGAATGAACTGTATAGGTCTTTGGATTTCAAATTCAGTTTGAAAACAGAAGATTCGTATGACAATGGAAAGCAAATCTTTTAGTTTCCTTATTATTGAGTTTGTCGATTTTGTCACGTTGACCGCTTGTAACATTTAAAGAGGGCAAAAAAATGTTGCAATAAGATTTTCAAAATACATACAAATTGTATATCGTAATTATCTAAAATGCCCAAAAATGCAATAACAACCCTTTGAGCTTTTTCGAAATGATGCTTTAAAACAATTAACTCTGTAATTAATTCAATCCACCTTTTGTAATGTGAAGAAAAAAGTAGTAACTGCTCTAAGTTTGGAATTATTTTCGTCATTAAACTGAATATTATAATTATTTTAATATTTGAGTGAATAGCCGAAACCTTGATTTAAACTTTCTTGATTTTTCAAGTGTGACAAATGTCACATTGTTCTGGTGTTAAAAATAAATCCTTTATTTAAAGACTAACCAAAAATATATATAAACTATTTGATAAAAATTAAATATTTAGCTTAGTATGTATTTGAGTAATTAAAATACACTACTGGCCATTAAAATTGCTACACCAAGAAGGCGACATGCTACAGACGTGAAATTTATACGAAAGGAAGAAGGTGCTGTGATATGCAAATGATTAGCTTTTCAGCGCATTCAGACAAAGCAGGCACCAGTAGCGACTCCTACATTGTGTTTAAATGAGGAAATTGTTCAGCCGTTTCCTCATACACAAAATGCATTTGAACGTTGTTGCCTGGTGAAAAGTTGTTGTGATGCCTCGTGTAAGAAGGAGAAATGCGTACCAGCACGTTTCTGACTTTGATAAAGGTCAAATTGTAGCGTACCGGGATTGCGGTTTATCCTATCGCAGTATTGCTGCTCGCGTCGGTCGAGATCCAATGACTGTTAGCAGAATATGGAATCGATGGGTTCAGGACGGTAATACGGAGAGCCATGCGGGAACTCAACGGCCACCTATCACTAGCAGCCGAGAAGACAGGCATATTATCCGCATGGCCGTAATGGATCCTGCAACCACGTCACAAGCCGTGAGTCAAGAAACGGGGTCGTTTGGAAGACAACAAGTTTCTGTACGAACAGTTCGACGACGTTTGCAGCAGCATGGACTCTCAGCTCGGAGACCACGGCTGCGGCTTCCCTTGACGCTGCGTCATAGACAAAAGCGCCTTCAATGGTGTGATCAACGACGAACCTGGGCGCACGAATGGCGAGACGTCATCTTTTCAGATGAATCCAGGTTCTGTGTACAGCATCATGATGGTCGCATCCGTGTTTGGCGGCATCGTGGTGAACGCACACTGGCAGCGTGCATTCGTCATCGTCATACTGGCCCATTACCTGGCGTGATAGTATGGGGTGCCATTGGATACACGTCTCGGTCACCTCTTGTTCGCATTGACGGTACTTTGAACAGTGCACGTTACATTTCTGGTGTGTTACGACCCGTGCCTCTACTCTTTATTCGAGCCCTGCGAAATCCTACGTTTCAGCAGGATAATGCCCGACCGCATGTTGCCGATATTTTACGGACCTTCCTTGATACGGAACATGTTCGACTGTTTCCCTGGCCAGCATGTTCTCCAGATCTTTCACCAATAGAAAACGTCTGGTCAATGGTTGCCGAGCGACTGGCTTGTCGCCAAACGCCAGTCACTTCAGTTGATGAACTGTGGCATCGTGTTGAAGCTGCATGGGCATCTGTACCTGTACATGCAATCCAATCTCTGTTTGACTCAATGCCCAGGCGTATAACTGCTGTTATTACTGCTAGAGGTGGTTGTTCTGGGTAGTGATTTCTCAGGATCTATATATCCAGCTAAATTTTTTGAAAAGTTAATCACTTGTTATTTCTAGTATAATATATTTGTCCAATGAATATCATTTTGTTATCTGCATTTCTCTTCCTGGTTTAGCATTTTTAATGGCCAGTAGTGTAGTAGTAGAAGCTATATTTTGACAAGCAAACTTACTTAAAATAAGCTTGTGAAAAATTTACTATTAAGTGACTAGCTAATCTGCTTAACACTAAAGCATATTGTAATTATAAAAAAGTTCACACGATCAATCTGTTTTAATTGAAATACATCAAAATTTTTAAAGTCCATTTTATCAAACTGTTATCTATCTAACAATAGAAACTGAAATTGTAAATTAGCATAATGTTAATCTATTTAACAGTAATATATTAAAATTGCAAAAATTTATAATAGCAACCTGCTTTACAAGTATACATAAGGATTGTGTTTCTTTCATCAACGGTAATACATTAAAAATTCTGAGATTTCCTTGCTTTATATTTTTAATCGTTTTCAATGTTTTAAAATATAAGACAATTTTTCTAATTTTTACTGATATTTTCAGGTCGAAAAGAATTGTAACTTCTTTTTCAAAGTTGCTATGCTTTTCAGCATTTCACTATGATAAAATGAAAATAGTTCGGGTGAAAACACATTTCACGTGAAATTTGAGTCAGAAGTAATTCTAGCACTTATCTTACGTGAAATATTAGCGATTGTTTCTCTTATTCAGCGAGTTTTTGAGCTGATTATATAAGAAATACCCATTGATATCCAAATTGTTGGACACAATGGATTTTCCAAAATTTTATTCTAGGTGGTATTGTCATACTTTGCTTACAAGCGAATCTATATTCACAGGAAAAAATACAATCCAAAATTGTCATTATATCATATAAGTATGCTATTACTTTGCTGGTAAATAGTACAATGTATACGCATTTCTTTGTTCTGTAGTATATGTATTCATAAATTTTGAACAATTTTTATGTTTTAGAATATGTGTTTACAACTAGTGCATGTGCAGAAATATCTTACTCTGAAACTCTGCTTGAAGTATAAATTCTTTCAAAATGTTGATTTTCAGTGACTAGATTAGAACGAAATGTTAATAAGGCATCAGTGAAACTCACCATCAAAAAACCTCGCCCTAGTGAATTCCATGTTTAACCCAATCAATAGATGGCCATACCAAGAGACACGCCTACTCGAAGGGCCATCTTTATTTAAATTTCATAAAAGATGTCGAACTCTCGTAAAAGTTTGGAAAACTCACTTGAAATTGCGAATTCATTGCACGTTGTCAATTTTTACGGCAAACAGTTTTACTGTTCTTTAGTTAAGTTTGTGTTTTTAAGTAAAAGGGACTTTTTTCCCTCACCGAATTTAATCTTGGCAACCAGGCGTAGGACTCATTTACTCCGATTGCAGTAAAATGTTCCAATATGTGGCTATTCGAGTAGATAAGCACAAATTGCTTCCCCGGTTTTTTTTCCCCGTGGTAAAAAATGGTAGGGCTTGTTCAACAATATTCCTTTCCTATAAGGAATTGGACTCTTTCCCACTTGAAATTGGATGGAAATAAGGTTCGAACTCTCTGCTCACGGTCGTATTTCATTTATTTTCCCGTCTAAACTAGATGCTCTTTCGCCTTGTTATACGATGCTATGACTTATTTATAAGTTCCTTCACGTCTGTGAACTCTCATTTTTTTCCATATCATATTCTATTGAGTGGTTTTCTACTCATTGAATCACTTGCCTAACAACATCTCGAAAAAATATCTCTATTTCAAAATCAGCTATTTTTAGTGATGTATGTGGAGTTTTGTTCCCCACTTTTTATCTAAGTGTTTTCTTGAGATTCAGGTTTGTTTTTATCGAAGATTTATTAACGCAGTTAATTATGTATTTCTCTCGTTAATTAACTTTTTCCTTCAAATTTGGGCTTTTAAATAAAATATTACTAAGCCAATTAAAATAAGTCAACTAGAATATATTATAGTTATTTGAATTCTATATTTTGATAATTTGATATATTTTTAATTTTACCGATTAATGACTGAGTGATTAGTGTTCCTGACTTCTGAGCTGTGAGTCCCAGGTTCGAATCCCGGTTCGGGCATGTATGTTACTTTTTTTCTGTTCTCTCTGTGTTTCTCTGTTCTTCTATGATGATGTATGAATGTGGCCCAACCTATAAACGGGTTTGTGGTGGTATAGAGCGGGCAACGCTCCTCGATTCCGTGATTTAGCACATAAGATTTAGCACTGGGTAACGACAAATAAGTAGCAGTTTCTGGCCTTCTTGTGACATGGAGTTCGTCACCCAAGTGCTCGCAGTTGGAAAAAAATATTTTTAAATCTTAATGAATCTGTATTATACATTGCGATTTTCTGGATATTTAAACAAATTACTGCATTTAAAACCAAATTATGAGTGTAAATCTAATATGTGGAATACAACTTCTGAAATTATCATAAATGTTTATGGTTTCTTTACAAAAAATACTCTCTGTAACACCAAATAATGTATCCTCATTAATTAAGTTAAATACTTTTGTGTACATATAAGTATAGAAATAAAATTTTTAGTAATTCAATAAAAATTTAATAGTTTATTTTAATTTGCTGAATTTTTTCTTTCAATATTAGTTGCATGAAGACTGTGCTTATCTAGTGAGCTAGCTGCCAACCTTGTGGATGGATGGTTGTAGATTAGAAACTTAGGCATGCTGACATTATTATATTCACTATTGGCTACTAATTTTTTTAATGTAAATGTGGCCGCTAGGTAAAATTGGTCATAGTTGCAATGTCCTCCAACTGAAGTGATGCCGCTGGAATTATATAGCAAAGTTTGGAATCCCCTAGTTTTTAAATTACCAGAACTAAAAATACTGGAAATAAAAAAATTGTGATGCACGTATACATATTGAAATGAATGTTTTGTATTTAGGCTGTAATAGCGTAGAGTTTAAGATATCTAGGCTCCGTCCGGAAGGGCTGGGCTTGATTCCCAATGCCGCCAAAGACCCACCGAGTACATGCGATATACGTGCTCATTAAGTCTGTGGTATCGAAAGTCCTGTGGTCAATCATTGAGCAGTTACTATGGATGTAATGGTATGTGGAGAAAATTTCCTTCCACAGATTAAAGTAAAAATTGAGGGAGTATGTCGTACTTTCACATTCGTGGTGGCATGATTAAGCAAAAGACGCACCCTTCTGGTTTAATTTCGCATAGCCGTCGGCTAGTGAGCTAGGCTTATCCAAATGTAAGAACGCATTCTATCATTTGTTTTAATATGTTAAAAACGTTTGTATAAACTTTTACAGGAAAATATCGAGCATTTAATTTTCAAGAATTTTATTATAAAAGCATATTATTATTATTATTCTTTTTTAGATATTGTAGTAGTTTTCCCCATTTACACAGGGAGGAAAAAATATTTTCCAATCAAAAATTTAATTACATTTACCGCTTAAAAGAATCTGTAACACACAGCGATTTACTTACACAAGTAAATGCATTTAAAAACGCAGTGATTGCAAAATCTTATTATAAATGTGCAGGGAAGAGGTATTAAAAACAATCTATTCTTTCAAAATATAAACTGATTTGAGAAATTGTATGGAGCGGTTTCATATTTACCCTCAAGCGTCAAAGAAGTAATGCGACAAAAAATAAAACCATATTAGTTGAATTTTTACCGATGATACTTAATGTTTTATTAATAAGAATTCTTTTTTTCTGAAGTAAATTGATGTACTTTAATATTTTTTTTTATTTCAGATACTCTCAGCATAATTTTTACGGAGAAACATTTTTTAAGTGTCATGTTTTTTTCAAAAGTATTATCTTTTGCAATTCAGATAACATTATGTCCTTTTTTTTAAAGTGATTTTCAGAAAATTTATTTATAGATGTTCTCCGAGAAGGAATAAGGATGATTTCTAAATTGGAAATTTAATTTACAGAAATGCGTTGCGTTATCATGTGTTATGCTTAAAAAAATGCAATATTGAGTTATATTTAAAGACTCAATTATTTTATTTTGCATATTATAGTACCCAAATATATAATTTGATGTATATCAAACTTATATGTTAAATATATACCAAAATTTTTTAATATTATTTTGATATATATATCAAACTTCTATCAAGAAGAGGATGTTTAAATGTAAACTATTAAAGTAGATATCATGTTGAAAAAATCTATTTTAATGGATATTATTTTGGGGAAAAAATTCTATTTTAATGGTATGATTAATAATTCTTACAAATTTATTTTAACATTACAATTTGCCTTTCTTTCTACATTTTATTGTTAAATAATAAACAATAGAAATATGGAAAAAATCTAATTTAATTTATATATATTTTTGCCGATGATGATGAGTACTTTTGGATTCAAAATTAATTACAATTAAGACAGTAAATTACTTGCAAATTATTAAATTTTTGTATGTAACAATATTAAAAAAAATTATTTTTAAAGAGTGGTGAAAAAAAGGTGACATTATGTTAAAGTTATTTAACAATTTAAAGTAAGAGGAATTTTTGTTGCCTTCTGTGTAAATAAATAAAAAGAACAAAACAAAGAAAATTATTTTTTTAATATGTTAACAGTATTTGTATCAATAACTGACAATAATATCTCGGTTTGGTAAATTAATGAATTAAAAAGTGCTACCTTGTATCGTGGTAAAATTTTGGAAATATTTCTCACTGCTGTGTAACCCTGTATATTATTTGAATATTTTTCTCAGTATATTCTTAGAAAATATGTAAACATATTGTAATTTATGATGCTAGTACCGAAATAATTAATTCATAGCAGAAAAATTTAACGGAAGTGATAAATCTTGAACAAATTTTCCTTGAAGCAAAACCACAAACAAAAAATAATAATTGCTAAATTAGATCTAAATCCCAAAGGATCGCATGCACAAGAACGATTTATTTCGCATTTGGATTTGCTTGGACTAGAAATAGGTCGCCATTGAAAGTTTCCAAAACTCTGACGAACACTTATTGGAGGTCACACCCCATTCTTCTTCCCCATCTCTTAATCCCAAATTGGCGTGTCTGATCTCGTTTTCAGGGGGGGGGGGCGACTGCATATCCGATTCCATCTGGGGGAGGTAACTTCTTAATTAATGGGGCAATCTCCACCGGAAGTTCAAAGTCAGAACGCATCCGCCATCTTGGCTTTCATAAATGGCGAGATTCTTGGCGACTGCTGCGATATTGTAGTGTCACGCGATGAGCAACTAATTCCTGGATCCAATGATCTTACAATTATCCGCCAAAAATGATTCCACACAAATGACAACTGTGAGCTCTCTAATTTTTTTGTGAATTTTATATTTCTTCTGTCAGTTGAGACGGATATTAAAACTTGCAGTCAAACACTTAAGATGACAAATTTCTTTTACTTAAATTATGGTGGAAATATTCTTATGGGCTATTTTTGGAAATTTTTTTTATTCTACTATTATAGAATAATACATTTTTGAAAATAAAAAAATATATAATTGAGTATACTGAGTGATTGAAAAACATTATTATGAAATTTAGTAATTATTTATACATATATTTATGTCATGAAAATAATTTAATTGATATATGTCGTAAATTTTTTGAAGTAAATCTTCATATTTCTTTATGATTCGAAGTTCTGTTTGTCATTCAAAGCAATGTAAATAGAAAAAAATATCCACACAATAAATAGAAATAAAATTTCTTTAATTTATATTGCACTTATCTCTCTCTCTCTCATTTCATTTAATTAATTTTTAATTATAAATAATAGTTATTTTTTTTTACCTTAAATTCATTTTAGCCATAAATAATCTATCCCTTCTTTAACAAATTTGTTGTCAAAAATCAAAGGTGGCGCAATAACACACACACACATATGAAAACGTTTACTCTCATGAGTGAATTATTCATAGAAATGTTACTATTTAATGTTAATTAATTATTCTACGTTAGTTAATTAATTCAACTTTAATTTAAAGTATAATAATTTCCCTTATTCCAGAATAAACAAGTATTTGATGAAGAATGGTAATTTTCTATCCATTTAAATCCCCAATGATAATGATTGCAATTTTTAAAAAGGTGTTTCATAATTTTATAACATAATTCATTTTGTACCCTCCGCCATTTTTTTTAATGTTATGAGATTTTGATAATTCACTACTGTTAAATATAAAAGCATTATAATATTTAATTTAAAATATATTTTTTTCTCGAAATTAAATAATAGAGTGATATTAAGCTAAAAGATAGGGCACTTGATTGTTTTATGGAAATTTTTTTCTAAGTAAAAAAAAATCTGCAAAAATGCCCAAAAATGAAAGGTTGTGGTTAAAACTATGTGATGCTTCTCATCTCTATTGCAAGTTTCCAATTTGATTTGATTTTGACTTAAAAACAAACAGAGGAATTAATAAAATAAATGTCTAAATCATTTTAATCCAAAATTTGTTTTAATGCCATATATATGTTAAAACACAATCTATGAATTTTTCAAAAGTATCCCAATAAAGTTTGTTGATATACAGTTTAATTTTAATACGTATGTAAATGGGTTACTATCATTAAATTTATTGAATTTTCATGCATGTACAAATTTAGGCTCGTAAACACCAGTTAAGTATGTCGTTCAGAAAAAATTAAAAATCATTTTAATTTTATAATTACAGGATTAAAAAAAGAACTTTCTCTATACATTGTCGTACTAAAATTGTCTTGAATAGATAATCATGAAATTAGAAAATACAAATTTCATTTTATCATGAAATCTTGAATAAAAAAGGAGATTTAAAATGCTTTTCAAGCAGATAAACTAAAAATTATTCATAAACAACTTGATTTCATTAAAAGAAATTTAAAAATTCTTACTGTTTAGTTTAACAAATGCATCTGGATTTGTTTACTATCAATATTTAAAACAACGCGAAATGAGTTCTTAAACGCGAAATGAGTATTTAAAATATCACATCTTGTTCCTTGCCAATTATTAATAAACCATTTTAAGGGTAGTAAAACTCGCAAATTCTTAGTACAGCAGTATATGTGATTGATTTCTTACACGAAGAAAACCGTCATAAAAAGCAGCAAATATAGCATTCGTCGGACCATAAACTGTAATGAACAAAAAAAAAAAAAAAAAAAAAAAAAGAGCCAGTTTACTAGAATTGGCAAATTATGATTAAATCCAGCGAGATAAAAATCTTAATTGAATTGAAATGCTTTTAATATAAATACCCAGGCCATAGGTATTAAAGATTTATCAACAAGATTCGACAGATATTAATATCATTTTCTACTTTCAAAAGCTTTTCTAAGTGGTTGGTTGTAGTAAAATAAAAGAGATTAAAATAAAAGTTATGATAAAAGAAAAGGAGGAAGCATACCGCCTAAGCTGAAATCTTCGGACTGAAGAAAGAACATTTTTTTAAATGCTGTTTCCTAAAAGGTGCTTTGTGAGGTTGCTTTTAATTTAATATTCGATTTTTTGGGGGAATCTCTATTTAAAGCGTATCTTATTCTAGCCATTTAAGAGTGACAATGAATGACAAAAAGGAAATAAAAAAATTTCCACAAAGAGCAGAAAAGAAAGGTGTTTGCTCTGTGTAGATGCCATTTTTTTAAAATTCATTTTCCATTTTCCTCGTTTCCTTCCTTGCTACTTCGCCATTTTTTCGCCGTTTATCTTCACTAAAGACATTAGCTCTAAAACGGTTCAAAATTAAATGCCATTAAAAGGTTTGGTGGGCATTTTGAGCCATTGTATATGGATTCTCTCCGATTTAGTATGATTAGATAATGAACTTTTTTGAGAAAAGGGAAAAATATTGTTTCACGAAAAATGTTATTTATATTTTAAAAACTATTATTTTTTTATATTTTAAAACATTTTTTCATTTTTTATAACAAAATTTAAACAATTGTTTTAATATCCGTATTAAGAAATAAACTATTTTGAAATTGCAGTAAATTTCTCCACCAGTTAAAGTTTTATATAGTAAATAAAGTTTTATTAATTTAAATGTTGAACTGTGCCAATTTTAAAATTCGTTAAAAATTTATGGCCAGTTCATTAAAACATGATTGTTGTGAGACTAATTTCTTCTCCAGAATGTTTAATATTTGTAATTTTTGTATTTATTTTAATTTCTCTTTAAAATATTTTATTTAGAAAATCATAATATTTATATAACATAAAAATATAATCATGAATTGAATTAAATATTTTTTCTGTTTCATTCTAATATTTTATAATTAATAATAAAATAATATCACTACACGTAAACAGGTCTTTCTCGCTCGGACTTCTAATTTTTTGAAACGAGAAATCCCAGGTTTATATCAGTTACAATTAAACAACAAATGGAATTAGGATTTCATTTCCTGTAATTTTATTGGAACAAATATTTGAAAACTTTTCCATCTTTTTCCTTAAAACACGCAAATAAAATGTACTTTTAATAATATTTATTCTCAAAAAGTGGAAGATAAGTATAATAGTTTTGAAGCTATTGTCTTGCAGAGAATAAGGTTAAAGAAATACAGAATCATTTACTGGTACCATATAGAATCCACATTTCAACAAATTATTCTGAGAAATACCCAATAGGTCAATTATCATTCGACGCTTTAATTAATAAATAAATTAAATTTATCTCACTCACTGGTGATTTTATTCCTCTTTACTTTAAAAGTATCGTAGTTACATAACACAACTACATTTGACTCAATGTAGCTTTATTTAGAAAGTTTTACATCATACAGATATTTTTTTAAAATACTTATTCTTTAAATTCTATGGTCTAAAGTGTGGATCATTTTTAGTGTTTATATACCAAACGTATTTATGATGGAATTAATTATTTTTAGAATGATTTTTATTGACAGGGATAGAAAATATCTAATCGACATGAAGTTCAGATAACAAGTACTTTTTTATCTGTTCTTTTTAAAATATTTTCCAATGTTTCTTTTACTGAACGTTACCCACATGATTTGATCTATTACTTAATTTTTTATGTATGTGATTTATCATTGTAATTGAATGTACAAATTTCGAATAACTTTTGTGCTCATGTAAATAAAAATAAATACTTAGAAAAGACGATTGGAAAAAGGTGAATTCAATTTTAAATTCATTGTAAATATAAATGGATTTGTTCACATGTAAATAAAGCTATACGCGAATGGAGGAAAAAACTAATGATTAATAATATATTTTAAGATTTAAATATATTTAACTATTATTATTTAAATCCATTAATCCAATTTTATTCATTTCAAGGAAATGTTTTTAAAGCTATAAAAGTATTGTATTATTTTGTCATAAATTATATATATATGTGTGCACACAAGCAAAAAACTGCAAAATATTAATTGTAAAAAGCACTTAATTGTATACCTATTTAAATATCTTGCTCTTAGTTCATTTTCTAGAGTTATTTAAGAAATATAATGAGATTTTAAATTAATTCTATTCAAATTTTCTTCTTTATTCCTTACATGTTGAAAGATCTAATTTAAGAAAACTGAATTTTTATAAAAATAACGTTAATTAACTCAACTACTTTACATTTAAAAGTTTCATAAAGCATATTTTTTTTTATTTTAATCAGGGGCATTTCATCAGAAGTTCAATTAAAATAAAACCTTACCAAGATGATTCCGTGATTTCTAAAAATGTAAACTAACCTACCTGAAACAACTTAATTTAAGAAGTTACTTTCAGACCTTTATGTTGAAAAAAAATGGGCATCCTTTTAGCGTGAAACCAAACATCCTCAACATCCTAGCTAGGAGTGGGAGGGTGTAGGCTTCTTTTCCTCTGCAGCTAGGCATAATTAATATAGGCTGGAAATTAATAATCGTCTTGAGACTTAAGAAGTCTGGTTAATGCGCCTATATCTTTACGTAAAGACGAGCCTGAGTTGACTAATGAAGCCACAATGCCATTTATCTTAACAGAAGCTCTGGAGAAGGGAAGATATAGATGCCAAAAAGAGAGTGGGCCTTCTTTTTGAAGTCTTTTAAGCTTGATTAATAATTTTCCCATTGGAGCTTCTTTCACTCTGTTGTCTCCTGTTCGGACCTATGGTTTGGCGTCTTTTTGAGGAGGCAAGTGTCACCAAACTTCAGGGTGCATTACATGTAATGAAAATAGAATGGGTTGGTACTTATATATTTTTTTTTCACTTAAGTTTCCTTTTTGTGCACTGATTTATTTATCTATTTACTGTCGTTTTTCTGACACGTATTTCATAGCTCATGCGTCATTCGAAGCAAACTAAAAAATTTTTCACTCTAGTAAGTTCCACAGAATAGTCATTGAAAGATATAGTCCATGGTATATTTAAATTTTGTAAAAACATTTATGCAACTCCATTGAGAAAAACTAATATTTATTATTAGTATTAGAAAATAGGAATTAATTAAATCTTACAATTGTGAAAGTGAGTTTATAAACTCACACACAGATTTTTTTAAAAAAAATTATCATTTAGTTTTGTACTGCAACGAATTTTTTCTTCTGTGGTTGACATTCTTAGTGGAGGATTGTTTTAATTGAAGAGAATATTAATTTAACTAAAAACCCATGCTAAATATTAGAACTGAATCCATAATCTGAAAAATATCAAATCCTGATTAATCAACCATCAGCTAGAATAAAAACCATCTAAATTTTTATTTTTATTTATTTATTTATTTATTTTTTATTTATTTATTTATTTTGATTGGAATAGAGATATCGACATGAGATTCTACCCAGTTGGAACTGAAGAAAATTTTGAGCTACATATCATCACATTCAATTATAAAGTTATAAGAAAATATTATATAAATTTCATTGTGCTTTAATTATTAAGTTAAGTCAACATTTCTATAAATTAAAAATTATTAAATAAATATTTTGAAAATATTAGTGATAATAATATATAACACTTAATATATTATCACCAAAATTAACATCAAATATATTATAAAGTAATTTATTTATTAGTTCTTTCTTTAATCACTAGATGGCGGTATCGAATATTTTTATTTTCTGCTGTTGTAATATTTCTGTAGTAATTTAAACAACTTATTTAATAAAAATATTATTTATTATGAAAATAAAGTGGTACACTTTCCTTCACTTAACTTTATGATCATACATGTAACAAAAAATAATTAAGAATTTTGTAAAAACAATTTACCATTTTGTGTAGCATCAAGAAATAAATTTATTCCAGGTATCAAGTGATAGAGAGGTTTAACACTGAAGTAAAATTATCCAAGCACAGCTTCTACTTTTAATTTCCAAATCTCATATTCTTTCATGTCAATCATTACGTTTTGAAGAACTGTAAGTGGTTTAAAATTCAATGACAATAAATCCGCCACCAAGGAACAACTTAAATGAGGATTAAATCCTTTTTTTAATATCAGCGCATCTTGAAAAACCTACCTGGAGCTGATGATCAATAAAATTAAAAAAAAAAAAGAAAGGTAAGTATTGTAAAATTGAAGAAATGAAGAAATTTCACTACCGACTCGCATCACCCTTTTTCAACAAGAAAGCATGCCGGCATAATATATTCCGGATCCTCTCTCCTTTCTCAAGAAATATGTTTCGGAATGAAAAGAGGTTTCCTAACATCTGGAAAAGAGGCTTTGCTCAAAGTTTTGGCGGAATTAATATTCAACGTGTGATAGCGACTCTCAAGCCCTGACAGACATACTTTTTTGATCCTCCAATCCATACTTTGATTTTATTCAATTGTGTGCGATAGGAGAGAAAATGAAATTGGATTCGAGCGTTGAGGCTATCCCCGCGGTTTTTAAGGCAGAGAAAAATTTCATTTCCCGTTTCCTGCTTCTATATTGAACTACAAAGATTTTTAATATCGCTGTAACACTGTGATCAGGCAATCTTTCGGAGATTTTATGACGAGACAGAAGTATAATCTTTGGGCAGCACACTCTGTAGGAATAAAGATAAATACTGTAATGGACTCTTTCGTCAATGGTCTAAAAATGTTCCTAAAATGAGTTGCATTGAAATTTTTTATCTTCTTAAAAATAGTGATATTAAAGTTGGGCGCTTGTAGATCATATTAATTTTGCTTTCGTTTGCATTTTGTTGATTGAAAAATGCTATTAAAAAATTGTGAGAAACGCTATAAGAGCGAGAGAGATGTATAAGGAAGAATTCCTGAAATTAAAATATGGATGTCTTTCATAAATATTAATTTTTAACGCTTTTAGAATTTCTGAATAGTTTAAATAAATTCATTTTTAACATTTTTAATGTTCCGAAGTAAATTGTGCTTAAGTAAAAAAAAAAAAAAAATCTGGTAAAAAATTTAAATCTTGTTTATTTCAACTGAATTTTAAATTATTTTGCTGAAAATATTTAAAAAAATAAGAATACATAAAACGACATACATTTTTAAGGTAATAAATTTCTATAATTCATAGCAAAGATTTTGAGAATTTAAAGTTGATACTTTCGTTGAATGACAACCATTGTATCTTTCAAATATTCAACCATTTTGCAAAACAGGATTTAATATTTTCCAATTTTAAAATGTAGTGGAAATAAGCTTTTAAAGCATCTTGACATTAAATAAAATTATAGATATATTTGCTTTATTTTAACTATCAAAAATAAATAGATATATAAATAAATAAATAAAGCGATTATGATGAAAATACCGTACAACATCGGAATTTATGTCAATATAACTTTGTCATAATTGAAGAAAGAAATAACTTTGAAGATTTCTAATTTTAATGAGTTATATATCGCTTTATATTCACATATTATAATATGAATGACTTTTTTTTATGAAAAACTACAATGTATACATATACTGAAATACAAACTACAATATACTAAAAATTTCTTTTCTTTCAAAACAATATTTTACTTCAGATAATTATGATTTGATTTGAAAGGTACATTTTGTTTGTTGAAAAAAATTTTGAATAAATTACATTTCATTCATTCTTAGTTTATCTTTTTACCAATTATGTTTACCAACTAGATTAAACCAAAATTCTTTGATCTGCTGGTTTATTTTAATATTATTTAATTTTAAAGCCGACGTTAGACACTGCATATTCGTAGTGAAATGTTAAATAATAGCAATTCATTTCTTGCCATAATAACATCAATTAGTTTTCTCAAATTATATTTTCATTCACTAGCCTTAAGGAATCTTATTTTAAATTTACCGCTTTTACTATTAAAATAACAATTGCATTATTTTGAGATAATATCTGTTTATATTTTTTAACTTCCACACTAAATACCATAATCTCAAAATGAGTTTGATTATTAGATGAACCCTTATTTACAAGATATTAAATAGCCGACGCTAACTACTAGCTTTAAAAAATTAACTAATAAAAAGATTTTAATTCAGCTTTATTTTCAAGTAGATAAAAATTATACTATCATTGCCGTTAAAACAAGTTATATAGTGCCTCATGATATGATATGCTGTATAAGTTTTTTTTATGTATGTATATGCATGTATAATATATATATATATATATATATATATATATATATATGTGTGTGTGTGTGTGTGTCAAATTAATTAAAGAGAAATATATAGCCTATTTTCTTCGATATATTGCCATAGTTTAATAATTTCTTCATGTAATTGCATTGATTTACGTCTAGTAGTTATTCACATTTATAACTATATTTTTCTATCTTATTATTAAAGGCATACTTGTTCGAATTGATATTTTTAGCATATTATTTATTTGATTCTGTCAATTAAATAAATTAAGAATATTTTATTTATGTAATCACTTTACATTTAATTCAATGCTTAGCTTCAGTTTATTTCGTGCAATTTAATTCTTATGAAGCGTAAAATAGTTTCAATGGATTTTATATTACGAAAAATTTGAATTTAAGAATTAAATGAGTCTGTGAAAATGAAGAAAAAGCTAATTTAGTAAACTTCCTCTATTTAAATTTGTGTTTTTTTAGCATTTATTAAAAGCTTAAGAAGCTAGTTTTATTTATACAAACATTTCAAAACAATATTCGGTGTTTTTAGATGTTCCAAATATACATTTTCATACACTTCTATTACATATGATAGTTCATTAAAATGAAATCAAAATGGGAAAATACACGATACAAAATTATCTTTCTTTTTTATTTGCGGTAGCGTTAGATCGCATCAAAGAACATTGTGGCGTGATTATAATGGAACTCTGCATTATTTTTCGCAAAAACTTACCTAATGACAGCAGCTAAATACATATTAATAACATAGATGACCTTAACGTTGTAGCTGGCAAGATGGATTGCACCTGCATCCCATCAGAGACACAAAAAAATTCCATAGATTATATCACTTTATAAGACACGAGACAAAAGTCAGGCGATGGCAAAAGTTGTAGAAGAATAAGTATTAATAAATACCTTTGTGCTGACTAATAATATCTTTTTTTTTATTCGAAACGAAAGCCTGAAGCGATGCTACATTCTTTTGTCCGAGAAGATACATTTACAAGACTTTCGCGTGCTCCAGGAACTCCTTTGTAACCCTTTTTGACGATTTCTTTCATCTTTCCCCAATCCCTTACTGATATCTTTTCCATTCCTCTTCCTTTTTTCCCGTTTTTTTTTCCTTACTGGCTCACATGTGGTCCCGATTTGACTTTTTCACGATGTCGTAATTCGCCATTTTTGCAGGATGTGCATCGAAGCAGGAATAGTAGTGGAACCAACCAGGAAATGGGATTGGTCGGAATCTAGATGGAGCGTGTCGCTCTGTAGCCGCTGCTGGGGAGTTGGACGACTCTAGAAACAGGATGGGGTTCTGGAATTTTTTTTTTTCAGGGTTCTTATATATTTTGAAACCAAAAAAGTAAAGGGTTTCACGTCGAGTATTATCTCTAAGAGGTGCATTGCTATTTTGAGGAATTAAGACGTGCCATTCGCATTATATCGAAAGCAGTTGTCACGCTATCTTAACTTTCCTGAAGAGACAAAGTACATCTGTTTCTGATCATACACTTTCTATTTCAAGCTGTAAAAGTATGGATGACATTAGCACTCTCATGGTACTATAATAGACCATATTGCCACAAGGACTAATTTTGGCTTTATCGAGATAGTGTGGGATAAAAGAATCTGTTATAGTAGAATTTTTTCTGAATGTAATACATTATTACATTCTTTTCTTGCAAGAGCTTTAACACTGTGAAAATATAAATAACAATAAAATAATTATCCTGGCAATGAAATTATATTTTGGTTTTAAAAATGTGAAAAATTCTTTGTCTTGAATAGTGCAAATTTTGATTATAAAAAATACTTAAATTATTCAATTAGAATTCATTATTTGCTTTACACAAGTTAAAGTAAGTTTTTCTTTGAAATCGTTTTTAAATCAATTAAAATTGTAACAAACAATAGAATAAAACAAAAAATAATGAAATAAAGGTACAAAAAGCGTTTACAAATCAGGCAACCGATAAATACTCAAGAAAGTGGTTCGATAAAGATTAAACAAAATATTTTATAGGAAGATTGAAAATTCCGTTAGTTTTAATATGCTTTTACACAATACCATCTATTTAAATTTGAGACTCCCTTTTTATCTATTTTTTATATTTAATTTAATTCATTTAATGTAGGGTTTTTTTTTAATTTTAGTAATGAAATAAATTATTATTCCCCATACTTTATTTAAATTTCCTTTTTAATTTTTGGTCAACATTTTAAGTTTTTTGGAACTGTTTATTTTATTAATTTCTGTTTTTTTAATAATATCGTTAAGAATGTTTATTTACTTTGTGCATTATAATATGCTTCTTATAGAGCTTTTTTGCGTTTTTATAATTCACAAAACTAACTTTGTTCCTTGAACTTGGTATGATTTTGAGTGTTTTGGCATGGAAATTTTAGACTTTTGTCTCTGAATTTGCATAAACTTTGCATATTTTTTCCATCAACGTCTCTTCATGAAGCTATCAAAGAGAGTACTGGCTTACATTTAAATGTATATGTTTGTTCTCTTATTATAAAATTGCGAATACTATCTTCTAAAATTGTGAATACTATTTGATAAAATGAATACATTATTTAATAAAGCAGCAAATGTTTGTAAAATAAAAATGTAGTATTGATGTCACACATAAAACCTTAAATTGTATGTATTTATATTTTTTAATATTACATTTTATTTACTATTATTTTTAATGACCTGTTTTTTCTTTCCCAGGGTTTTCAGTCAGTTGCTCTAACAGCTCAGCGTGAGAACAGTCAAACTGAATCTCTATATAAAAAAAAAGGTGCGTAAATAAATAAACAAATAAAACATAATGATTTTGGATTAGTTGTGAAAGTTAATTTTTTCTTAAACTAAGGCAATAAACTTAAATATCTTCATGTCTATGAGGTTTAAGATGATTAGGATGGGTAACTACATTCTAAAAATTCAAATTAAAATCTCATCATGAGTTTTTTTTTAACACTCAATAAATTTTCATTGCCGATTCGTTAAATGCAATTGAAGAATTTTTTTTTCCTAATTTAAATCTATTAATATTTCTCCTTCTAATTTCCTGGGTAATCTTTAGCCATAAATCTCATCCTAGTTCCCTGTGTGAAATACGTTTCAACAGCTCAATAACTATCCAATCAAATTAGGAAGTGAATTCTTCGTTAAGATGTCCTGATTAAACTAATGAATTCTTTCTTTTTATTTAATTCGTAATTTATTTTGACTGCAAAAAAAGAAAGAAAGAAAGATTCGACACCTTCCGTCCTGCCGACGAATCAAGGCGAAATGATTCGATGGTTGAAACCCCATCTTAATTTCGCCATATCATTCCCTCTTCCATTTCTTTTATTTCAGGTCAGCAGAGAATTTCTCGCTCGACCAGTTTCCTTAAGACGCTTAATATTCCAAGACGGGATGGGGGGGGGGTCGATGAGGAATCCTTCGGATCATTATCAATAAGATTAAACCCCGTTTCTTCTACACTCTTTCCCTTACCAAAGAGAACGCGAGGAAGAAAAGCTCTCTTTAATCATTTCAAGCGGCCACAGTTCTTCCATCATTCGACCGTAAAGAACAAAGGATTTTTTAGAACTATTTTTTTTTATTTTGTTTATTATTTTTTTTTCTCCTCCCTTTTCGTTTCTCCCACCTTCGTTCCTTCTTCTTGATGCGGGAAAATCCATCGATATTTTAAGGGGACTTGGTTAGCGCCTTCGTGCGAAATGAAAAAGCTGAGAGTTTCTGGACTGTGGGGCCATAAATTCTGCCACAAATGAGGTGGGAATCGACTATGGAGCGAGTTCTGACTCGCCAAAAAAGAGAGCTTCTACTGGACGCGCCTGGACTCGCCAAGGAGTTTCCATTTCCTCCAGCTGGTGGCGATAATGGTCCAAGATAGACTGATCCCAGAAATTTTCCTTGACTAAAATATTTGTTTAGTTTAAGTGGTTGAGGCGATCCACCCACGAAGCGATATTTTCCCATTAAGTTACAGAACTAGTTATTATTTATTTAAACTTAGTTTGGTATTTTACATAGAAATTTAAACGTGAATTAAAATTATAATTTAGAACAATAATGGTCGAAGTTACACATCCCGAAAATTTTCCTCAACAAAAACATTTGTTTAGTTGATATAGTTGAGACGATCCTCCCACGAAGCGATATTTCCCAACTAGACCAACTAGTTTATGCTTCTTAACTCAGTTTAATATATTGCATATAAATTTAAGTGAGAATTTCAGATTTGAATTTTCAAGCACATTTATCCAAATTATATGCCTTAGAATTTTGTTGTTTGTATTCAAAAGCAATGATTTTTTTTTTTTTTTTACTTAATTGTGAATGAAATTGTTTTTGACTGGAATTTATTTCATTTTTAAATAAAAAGAGGAAAAATATTTATTAAATTGCAAACGCGGTTTATTGTAAGAAAAAAGCATCATTATTCGTAGATATATTTTTCTATGCGGATATGAGTTTGCAGTTAATGAAGTACTATACATCACAAAACTGCTGCACTTAAGCAAATTCCTAAACAAAGGTTGCTACTTCTTAACTATAATTCATTACTACAGAAGATTCATATCTACATTGTTAGTTAACATTCATTATCTGGAGCAACGCCATCTTTTTCTTTTCATGGTTGAGCTAATAAATATTCCATATTCTAAAGATAATTTTTTGTTTTTGTCCTGATCCTCTGAAAAAAAAATACTAAAAATATTGTTACAAATTCTATCTGCAAAGCTAATCTAATATATACAAATAATTAAAAGCAATGGTATATAATATATAAACTTTATCAAAAGAATATTCTTCATTTATATTAACTACGGATAAACGCCATTCTGATTTATCTATGTAACACAGTGTTCTTTGAAAATTTAAATGTACTCATTGATCGAAGAGTAATAAGAATACATAGTTTAAATATTTATTGAAAAAGGCGAACAATACGCATTTCTCGAAAGAAACAGCACCTAATTCATGTTAAATAAAGTAAAATATAGATTTACACCATCAAAAACCAGAAATTATATTCTTAAAAGAATAGGAAAAAAACTGGAATTAACATTTTCTTGAAACATAAATCGCTAAAACAGACGCACTTGCTCTAATACTATTTATTCTGTGTCAACTGCAAATTGCTGCTTCATGCTACTGGATTTAGTAGTTCGTATCATAGCAATACCCCCCCCCCTAATAGTAGAATTTATCTATAAATAAAGCTGTAGAAACAATAGAATTATTTTGTTGCTACAAAGAACAATAGAAAAAAAATTTATATGTTTGTGAGGTCAGGTCATATCACTTTATTACAGAATCCCGGAATTAGTAGGTGAAAAGTAATTTAAAATAGTGTGAGATTGTTTTGTCTACTTGCATTGTTTGTTTTTCTGATAACGTAAACTCAATATTATGGTCTTTATACTGTTTTTTACGCAACGCAAAATGAGATATTGAATGAGATAAAAATGAAGTAAATTAAAATGAGGTTTCAATCAAAATTCCATCTTATCTGTGTCAAGAGATAATTTGGGGATGTTTATATATTTGATAAATAGCAAAACAATTTAACAAAAGAGATAATGTATTTATACATTAAAGAATGTTCGGTAAATTTTTTTTTTCATTTTAAATCTGAAATAGATCTGAAAGTATTTCACAAAAATGTGTGTGTTAACAAAGTATTTGCGATGCTGTAACATATTTCTTATGGTTTCTCTTGTTAAATAAAAAATATGTTTTAAAACGTATTTTAGTTTAGCCCAATTTTGTAAATATTTTTTGAAATTTTAATAATTGTAAAATGCTTAAACTTATTAGATGTTCGTTATTTACAGAAATGTTTGTCTAAATATAAGATTTTCTATGCTGTTATTGTGATAATGTGTTATTATAATAATCAGTGATAAATATTATATTTAAAAAAATGTTTGTATGGAAAATTTTATTAATGATTTTGTTAATTTTTTCCATGTGTTTCGAAAGAAATAATTTATGATTAATCTCCTTCAAAAATAATTGCTTAATTTGTCGATTAGATTAGATATTTTTATCTTTAAATATTCATCATTGGAAATGATTTATGTTTCTTTTATTTTTTTAAAATCAATAATTAAAAATAAGCCTGTGACAAAATAAATAGAAATACATTGCTAGTAACCATCTAGTGCTGATAAAACGCTTTGTGATAGATGTAAAAATTAATTGGAATTTTTAGTAATGGAATAAAATTAACGGTATAAAAAGCGGAACAAGAACATAATAATTAATTTTATAATTAATAAAATAACATAAAAATCATAATATTTTTAAAGGAATTTTTTAAAAATTTTATTATTGAAATTTTTATTTATTAAGTTGTACTTATTCATTGACATTAAAACATAAGTTTTTTGCTTGATTTATTAAAATGTTGTATACATCTTTTATGGGATATAAATAGCTGTTGAATGTTGATTTTTCCATTCAAACAATATTTAGCATTTTTAATTTATTTGATTATTTAAAAATTTTTGTTGGAGTACATATGCCCACTAATCAAATCCAGAGATGATAACTTGATGTCAAATGCATGAGTGATGGATATTAAACAAAAACATTATATGTTTAATGTCTATCAATCATAAACAAAAATATCAGAAAAAAATGCAATATTAAAGAAATACTATAAATCGTATTGAATGATGAATAGTCAACATTATTTCTTCAATGCCAGAGCTGTCAACACTTTAACAACTTAATGATGTCATTGCAAACAAATGTGCTTCTCTTATCGGTTGGCAGTGTCAGTGGAAGAGGGGGGGGGGACGAATAACTAGTGCATTAACCGTGGCGCACCAAACCATTATGAATTGACATCCAATGCTATTTACCAATTTCTGTTTTGTTGAATCTTTTCCGTTTCCCGTTATAGCCAGCCATTCCACCTGAAATGATTTTTCTAAGCCACACTGCGATTGGCTGGTTTCGCGCACGCTTACGTTTCGCTTCGTTTAAAAGCTAAGTGCTGTTTCCGAATGCAAATGGACGGGGATGGGGCAGGTAAGGTGATTAGAAACGGAGATTTAACGAGAAAATTACCTAGGAAATTCAATTTGTTAATCCTTCTATTTGAATGTGAAGTAAAAATTCCCATAATCTGTCATTTTGATCCAGATTTGATTTTTTTCTTTATTTTCTTTTAATTCTTTTATGGTATTAAATGTTGTTCCTGTTGTCAGACAAGTGTTTATTTTGGAAATATAGGCTTAGTGTTTCATTTAGATTTGTTCTGTGTGCATGAGATGTTGTCCACATTTTAACAAATTTTCATTAATTAATATTATATATCGACTTATGTATATATATATATATATTCAAATTTTGTATTTAAATCTTCGCAATAAGGCTGGAAAAAATAATATTGGAAATTAGATTACACACCACAAATAATTTTGCATGATCTTTTTCAATAAGTGTATGGTTTGTATCACGATAATTTCATTTTGATGGATTCAATATATTTTATTTTTAGAACGCATTGTAAACATGAAAAATTGTAAACATGATAATGCTAATTTATCTATTTTATTATTTTCACATTATATTTAATTTTTCTTATTATTAAAGTATATTTTTTAGTAATTTTAAGGCTATATTTAGTAAAAATCATTTTAAATGTTGACTAATGCCATCTATCAGGAGTTCTCATAATTTTAATCGGAATTATTTATATCACGATAACGTTTTTCCTTTTTTTGTTTTCTATCTTCTTGTTTAATACTTCGAAACACAATTTTTAAAAACTAAATTGAATTTTTAAAAAAAATAGAGTATTGCACCAGTATTTAAATAAATAAATTTTATAATTAAACTCAACAATAACAAATACGGAGAATATTTCCTTTATACACTGCAACTCTATTGCATTATTACCAATTTCATATTCTTTGTTAAATTATTGTAAATGTATTCCATAAATTGGAAAATCAATGTTATTATCAAAATCAAGTTAAGTTTAATTAATTCTTAAGAATAAATCAAACTAATAATATGTCAGAAATATAGATAAAAAATTATGGGTCATTAATTAAAAAACATAAATAAATTTGGATAATTTTTAATTTTATTTTGCTCTAAATAATTTGAAAGCATATGGAACAATGACTATTTTGAATGTATAACTATTACAATAATTTAAAAATGACTATTTTTTTAACATTTGTAATATTATGTGAAAACGGATTTTATCTTTAGGATTTCCAAATATGTTTGATTACCAATTATAAACTTCAATGTACAGATGGATTCTAGATAGTAACGTCATTTCCCCACTTACACTTAGTTATTCTGTACATATCCTCTTAAAACAACCATCCCAACTCCAGTGTGCGGACATTAATTTGCTTAATTTTATTGCTTGTCGTGTGTGCCGAAGGACTTTTAATCACCGTGAGTGCACCTTAACGTAGTGAATCATCCGCGATTCTTCAGTCGAGAGCAAAAAGGTTTTTGAATCAACTACAGCGCACTTTTGTGTGCGAGCTTGTGGAAGCCATTTTCTCTTTTGAAGTGTCCATTTGCTAATAGCGCTCGACAAAATTGTGCTATAGTGAACTTTCCTTTTCACTTACCCTCCCCCACCCCAACGACATCGCATCCATCCCCCAGAAAAAACCTCTCAATTCATGTAGAAAAATCAGAGAAAAAAAAATTCCCCTCATATTCTTTGTATTAGATTTTCAAAACATTCATTCAAATCAAAGCTCTCCAGTTTCAGATCCCGCTGATTGGTTGGTTCTCCCCCCCCCCTCCCCCCAAAAAAAAACAATAAAAAATGAAAGCTTTTTTTTCTAACTTTAAAATGTCCATGATTAGTGTTTAAGAAAAATCTGTCCTTATTCGTATTTGGGGATTCATTTTTAATTTATTACGATGACATTTAGTATGTAAATATTGATGTGATTAAAGTATTTTTACCAGAATAATTCCTGAATGTTGAAGTTAAAGTTTATATTAAAATCTAAAATAATTTATGCCTTTCCAAAGATTACAAATTATTATTCGAAAGACATAAGTCATTAATTTATTAACTCAATGCAAATTTAACAGCCTATTGAATAATTTTAGAGAGTTGTGACCAAACGAATACAAATACTACCGGAAAGATTTGCGTCAGATTAATGAACGTTTTTGAACACATAAGATCTTTTTCACAATAGTAGCAATACTTTTAAATTAGCTTAGAAGTATGTATTTTTGGTTCTAGAACTTAGTCAAGATATTTCTTTTTTTAATTTTTTCTTCCAACACTTGGGTGACGAACCCCGTGCCACAACAAGGTCAGAAACTGCTACTTATTTGTCATTAACCAGCGGACACCTGAGAACCAAGACACGGAGGCCAGTAGCGTCGTCGTACCATCACAAACCCTTTTATAGGGTGGGCCACATTCATACATCATCACAGAAGAAAGGACAGAAAAACACAGAGAGAACAGAGAAAGAAAGTATCATCCATGCCCGAACACGGATTAGAACCCGGGACCCACAGCTCAGATTTTTTTAAACTTTTATTTAATTGTTCTGCTAGTAACCAAATAAAAGTTAAGCATCCGATTAAAAAATTTTCCTCATAACATAAAGTCAAATAGCAATGGCGCTATGATGATAATAAAATATGTTTTGAGCAATAATTATCTAAATATTGAGTTACATTTTAAGCTATCTAAGTGCATAATACCAGAATTAAGTACAATAATTAATAATATCAAGCTTTTAAATGCAAAGAGAAAAATTCATAAAAATAAGCCCATACAAAATATCGTTTCTATAACTCACTTTGATTTGAAGATATTTTCTATAAAACTTGATAATTTAATGATTCTTATGACTTTTAATCGCCGATATGTATTATAAGAAATAATCAACATGCATTTTACTAAACTTGATATATATATTTGTAATAACTCTTACTCTCCATATGCATTGTGAGTCATGGAATAAATTAACGAAACCAGCGAAACAGTTAGATGGTAAATTTATAAATTCTAAATCTATTAAACGCCATGGATTCAACCTCAATTTTGATTTTCCCCCAGAGGTCCTAGCGACTAAACCATGGAATTTACTTTGCCCACAAGAGGAACTTGATATAAAAAGTGTTTGCCGATCCATCATTATGTGCACATCAGCCACCAAAGCTCTCTTTACCCTGATTATCCTCGACGACTCCCCCGCCCTCTTCACCAGCAAATCTATATAAAATATATAACCGAGTGAAGGGACAGCTGACGTCATCATCTGTCCTCCACAGCGGATCAGACCGCGAGACAAATGGCATGTTAAAAGCATCCTCCATTGCGGATGGTTGTCCGGTCCGACCCATTTGGATCACCATCGTTTTGGGCAGCGGGGGAGGTCTTTGGCAGTTATTGAATATGGAGAAGACTTTCCCTGAAGATAGTGAAAGGGAAAACGTTTGAGAATGACAGAAATAGCAAATACTCTTGCCCCTAATCGTTTCTTCATGGCCTATTGTGATGAGTTGGAATTTAGTTGAAATTTTGCGAATACACTTCATTGTGTAATGAATATTCATTAATTAAATGATTTAATTCAATGAGGAGATGCATGAGTTTTAATTCATTTATCAGTTAAAATGTAAATAAAAATAACTCGAATTGCAAGATGCAATGTAGCAAACTGGAAAATAAATAAGATGAGCATAAGAACAGAAAGAAATAATTAGCAACCATCATGAAATATCACAATTCCAAAAACACATTTATCATCATTATTGTAAATTTATTCCCACAAAACTGCGCTGCTTTAAAGATATAATTCATAACTGTCTATTACAAATAAAAGTTTAATTTATTTGTAATCGATAATTATATCTTTAACATATTATCAAATTTATGTAATATTCTTCTACTGTCTTTCACATATATGAATTATAAATTTTATTATTCATACTTAAATTGGTTTTATTATCATGTAAAACATATTATTAGGATTTAATCAATTGATATGCATAAATAATGTACTATTGTCTTTATGTGTATTAAGGAAAGCATGTTTTTATGCATTTATAATCTATAAAAGTTAATTTGAAAAGATTTCTCATATATAATTTTAATTCCAATACAATATTTTTAAATTGCTCGTAGTGAAATATAAAATATATTTTTGTTTCAACTATATATATATTATCAGGTAACTACAGACAAATTTTTATGAGTGCTCATTAGATTTTATGCAAAATTTACAAATTTTGAGTTTTAATAATTTTCTTTTCTATTTATCTTTAGAACACCTTTTAATAGTTGAGTCTTTATTCAACAATACCATTTGTTTATACCGTTTTTTTTTGGTTGCGTCATATATTAATTATCCTTAAATATTTAGTTTGCATTATCTGGATTGTGAATAGATCTCTCCAAATGTAAAATTATTATTTTACTTTGAATTTTTTCAGGAAGCGATTTCCATCTTTTTCATTGAAACATCAACTCACTTTCACTTGCAATCGATATCTATTTCGTTTTCAATGAAGAGAAAGGAAGTTTCTTGATGAAAAAAAATACACTCACTGCATACATTTTTATTATATTATCTGAATTTCATGATAAAAAAAAATTTTGATTACATTTTTATAATGTACTAATTCAATGCTCATATTTCTTAAAATATTTCACGGACGAATACAAGTAAAACATTAATATTAATTTACAAAACGAACAGTTAATTTTCTTCCTCACCAAACACTGCATATATATATATATATATATATATATATATATATATATATATATATATATATATATATATATATAAAGAATTTCCCTCTTTGTACTATGTACCATCCAATCATCCATCTCAAATCTATTAAGAAATCAAACAATCATCATCCCTTTTGTCGTCGTTGGATCTGGTCCAGATGCTTTGTAATAACTGCTGTAATCCGTTTTACTCTGATGGAGAATATATTATTATTTTTTTTCCCACTGATACCCAATTTTTGAATTCTTTTCCGAAGAATGGGCCATAGCAGCGAACACCCCGAAATTACTCATGTAGTTATTACTCTTGTCCTACATGGACCGGGAGTCAAAATCAGATGCAGGCAAAACCCATCACCCAAGGATGGAAATGTTTGTGTCTCTACTAGTCTAGATGGAGATGCTTTTATTCAAAATTGTAAATAAGAAAAGACTTCTCCGCTTCTGGGAGAACTCTCCGTTTATTGGGTTTGCTTTTTTTTTTTTTTTTTTTTTTTTCCCACCCCTCGTCCCGCTTTCCCATTTAAAGGCGACAATATGTCTGCCATTTATTCAATGCTTCAAGGCGATAATGCCGTGGAATCTTTTCAACAGATTCTGTGTCTTCATGCGGAAGAATCAAAGTTGATCTAATCCCTTTTCTTCGAGCTGCAGTGTTTTGAAATTATTGTTATTTAAAGGGAGAATTCGGCGGATGCTATTGTTTCTTTTAATGCATTCCTTTCCTTCTGGAAAACTGTGAATGGGAAGTTCCCGTTTATGAGGGTTATATCTTTAGAAATGAGAATTTTCTCGAATGCGTTTTTTTTATTGCTTATTCCAGGACCTGAATTATACTTAAATATTATTGTCTTGCGAAATAAAGTAGCTGAAATGCGTCGTAGGCAAACAAAGGTTGATTTGGCTTTCTTAAGAATAAGCATGATGCAAAATATTGTTATGTTTGAGCAATCGATACTAAGTAAAACTGAATAAGATCACGGCGTTGTTTCTTGCAAAATGGGTTCTGTAAAGAGATGTAAATGTCAACAAAAAACACGGTAAAAAATAACTGAGGAAATTTAAAAGACATCAGTTTACGTTTCAAATAATGTAAGTGATATTGATACAACAATCAGAGGATGAGTGCATTTTATTTTAAAATCATAAAATAAGAAAATCTGAATAATTCAACATCAACATAAAAACATTTTTAGAGTGATATGCTCTATTTTTCATGACAATGCAAAATTTTTATTAATAATTTGCCGGATATGCAAATTTGTTTAGATACAAAATAATAAATAAAGAAAATTTAAATTAGATTTAGTATCATTCATAAAAATTTGAATAACAATATTAAAATTAATTCATGTATATTGCATTAGAAAAACAACTGATAAAAAAAAATTTTGGAAATTGAAGTGTTCAAAAATGTCATTTTATCAATCGAAAGATATCAAAGTTTAATTCTGTATTTTCTACTTTTATCTATATATTAAATATATTTTCCCGATTTCATTTACCGCCGTGTATGATTGTATAACTCATTCTTGTTTAGAGATAATTTTATTGCTTGAAATTTTCTGGCCATTCTACGTTGTAAGTTTGAATTGTGATAAATATTTTTAATATTATAATACTGACTGACACTTACCAAGCTAGTAGATCAATTGTTAGCGTTTCGGCCTTCGATTTAACAGTTCGTAGAGATCGATTCCCACATCAAGTATGGATGTTTTGTTTCGGCTGAAAATTCAGTATAAGCTGTTGGCCTGGTACAATTTAAAAGTGGCAAACAAAGATATTGAGCAAAAATGCGTTATTTTGTCTAACTTGTGTGTGTGTGTGTTGTACCTTGAGAAAGTCCCTATTATATTTATAATAGATTAATATAAAATTTCACCATCTGTACCATATTTTTTTATGATTAACAAGGTCAGGAAAGTTCCTTCTCAAGTACACCACTGTATTGAACTTCAACTTAATTTATCGTTCCCAGTTAGCTGTGATATCATTTAATAAACAATGTAACAGTTTGAGACTTTTGAAAACTTTTTATATTTTTGAACATCCACAAAGTACAAATTTCCGGAAATCGTTACAATGTAACAGCCACTTTTCGGAAGGTAAAAAAATTGGAAATCTACAAACAACTTTTGACATAAAAGTAAATAGGAACTAGATAAATCTATTTCATACATTGTTAAGAAGGTATGATTTGCATTTCCAATATGTAAAAGCTATGGATTCAGACAATGGCTAAAATACTTTTAGGCTTAGTGTAAATTTTAAGTTATTCTATAAAGTTGTTTCTACTTCAAGGAATTCTTAGATTAATATAGATTGAAGATCAATAGCTTCGAAGGTAAATTTTCATGCATTCAAAAACCGAAAAACTAAGAAATCAATTAATTTTCGATCTAATATTATTTTAATTACTATTATAGTTACTATTCAATAATTCAAAGACAAATTATTGAGAAATATGTCACTACTAAATCGCCATTATCTAATCCATGAATTCAAGCCCAGTCATTCATAAAATTCATAAGAATATTTGTTCTACGATACATATCTCCTAACATTCTACTGGCTTCGTTTTTTTTTTTTTTTTTTTTTTTTTTTTTTTTTTTTTTTTTTTAAAATTTGTAAAAATATGATTGGATATCCTTTCGCCTTATAAACCTTTAATGCACTGGTTTAGACATTTATCATCTTGCGCAATATGTTTCCTAACTCCCCACACTCGGTAAACCGTGAAAGAAAAAATGTTTGAGATCTACAACCAAATAGCAGCTTTTCTATGTTTTCCTGCATTACAAGTAGTAAACCTATGCAGAGCATTATCGACAACCAGAGAAGCCTTACATCTGACAAAAATCACGGAATCCTTATATCTGTTTTTGTGGGGAGTTTTACCCAGCTGTCGACCGTCATTGCTATATGGAAAAGAATAACACTACACAAGGCGTGTATTCCATTTTTTTGGAATGAATTTTTTGACTGGAAAAAAATTAAAATATTTTCTCTCTTCCATATACTAATGTAACTATATTTCGTACAGATTTTTTTTAAAAGAACTGTTACAATAAAGAAGTGTTAAAAATATGATAGAAATCCGCGATTAAAATTTGCAATAAAAGTTATTAAATACATGAATTTTTAATCTCTTAATCGGCTGAACGATGAGACATAAAATTTTTTAGATGAATTTTTAAATTAATGTATTAAAATTAATGATATTAAGTTGAGGCAAATAACAGTTACAATTTAAATTGATAAAATCAAAGTAGTTTTATTTTTATTTTATTCTAAATTTATTTTATTGTAACACAATTTTAGTTTTGGTTTCTAATCTTTTGTTAATATCCTACAGTTTTAATCTTTTAATAGTTTAGTAATTATAAATAATTATTCTCCCTTATGTATATATTTTTAATTGATTAAATAGAAAAATACTACGATGAAAGTTATTTGCTGTTTAATTTAATTATTATGCCATTAAAATGAATAAATTTTTTAATTTTTTCAGTTTCAATCAGTAAAAAAAAATTTGAAAAATCTTTTTCATATTGAAGCGTTCATAGTTTTATATGACACTAAACCTGTTGTAATATAAAAAAAAATCAATTTAGAGAGAGAGCTGTTAATTTTCAATTATGAAGGTTATTATAATAACTCACAATGAAGTTGCAATTTATATTTAATTAGAGCTTTTTATTAATAGTAAAGAATGATAATTTTTGGCTAACGTAATTATCAAATGCAATAAAGATTTCTATTTGATAAAATAAAAATCGTAAATTTTATTCAATAGACGGATCCGATTATAAGAGCGCAGTTACCCCAATAGTAATTAAAATTCATTATTCTTATAATTTACTTTAATGCTAAAACACCTCTATTTCTAGTATTTATAATAATTAAAGAATATCAAATAAAAAAGATCTTATTTTTTTGACAGTGACCGAATCTTTCATTAAAAAATTTAACATGTAACTGTAAGATAGTGCAATTAAAGCTTAAAAAAAATTTTAAATACACTGCAATGAGAGTGTTAATGTGTTTATAAATCTTTTACATTGAACTGCAATATTACTTCTAATCATTTTTGGCCAATGCATCTTGGTACATTCATTTAGGACTCTTTGCAATCAATGACATGCCAACTAAATAAAATTCATGTATTTTTCATTGATATATTCTAGAATATTAATCAATTTACAATTTGTGTATATTCATTTCATTTTATATATTTTTCTCCAAATTAGTTGAATTTTTTATATTCAAGTACTACAAACTTTAATAATGTATACTATAATTTTTATGTATATATATATATATATATATATATATATATATATATATATATATATATATATATATATATATATATATATATATATATATATATATATATATATATATATATATATATATATATATATATATATATGTCAAAAATGTTTTATTCATAATATAAAAAGTATAAATCAAATTATTGCAAAAAAATATATTATGTTCTAGGCTTTCTTCTATGTGGTGAATTCTAACAGAATTCCGATTTGTAACAGCAAGTGAATATGTTTCCCTTATTTTTGGAAAACAATTTTGACTGTATTTATTATTTTGAAAAATTCCTTTATTTTAAGCGTATTCTTCCTAATGACTTTGAACGTGTATTTTAGAATTGGAAGTTACAATGAATGCTGCATTTTTCTTTCTCAAGTCGCTATCATTACTCTGGACGATATCCAAAATTTAAAAGATTAGGGCAGTGTCATTGGCCGAAAGGAAAGAAAAACAATGGTATATTCCCCATAAAAGGAAACTGGGGAGAAACTTTGTCCAATCTGCAGTAACATTCTTTGAGATGAAGCAAGTTAAATCGGAATCCCCCCCCCCCCAACTGTCCGGGAGATGGTACTACATGATGATGGGTGTTTAATTTCACTGCCGGACCCAACGCGATCGGACCTTGTGAACCAAGCATTAAGGGCTGGCCGGACAACCATTAAATCGAGGTCAATAGGGGAGACTGATGTAGCAGAAGCGAACAAAAGAGAGCTCTCTTTTTTCTCGTCAGGGAAGAACTCTAGTGGCTTCTTTCGGAGGAAAAGAAGTGTAATTCGTCCGTAAAATAAGTACTGCTGAGCGAAAATTGTAGAAACATTTGTGTCGGGAAAAGGCGGTAGTTTGATAGGGAGGAAAATATTGCATTCTCCATAAAGACTGAAGTACTTGGTTGATAACCATTAAGAGTAGAATGTTTATGGGTGAAAAAAGAATTATATTTACGAATAAATTCTAATGCTTAATATCATAGATTTATTTACTGTTTCATTAATTGCAGATTTCCCTAATATACCCACTCATTATCTTTAATTTTAATAATGACAAACAAAAAATTTTTACAAAATCTATGTTTCGCAATTTAATACAAAAGCAATGAAAGATTTTTATAATTCAAATATGCATATTAAAAAATTTTTAAATAACAGGAAAAAGCTATTTATGTAATCAAGCGCCATCTACCGTATGTCACATAAAATAAAAAAAATGAGAGAGAAGAACTTGACGTTAATTCATTCAATCCAACAACAACATAAAGTCTTAAAAAAATATTGTGTCAGTGACAATACATTCCTAGTTTTAAATGTGCCTATTGAAAATAATATAATTATTATGTATAGATATTTATTAATTTATAATAATTATATTATTTCCAACCTATTTTATTTACCAATTTTCTATTAAAAAATATATTTCTAATGAATATAACAATGGTTACGAAACAACTGGATTTTAACAAGTTAGAGCAATCTATTGAAAACATTTAAATTAGTGAATTTTAAGAAAATATTTATTTTAACATAAATAAGAATTTTACTTTGATATAAACACTATATCTTATCTTTGAAGCAGATCAAAAAAGTTTTTTCCACTGATACCTAATTCCTCGTAATAGATTTTATTTTCTTTGAGGGAAAGAACTGTTGCCAACAGAAATAATATAAATCATTTCCATAGAACTGCAATAGAAACGTTGATCTCTAATTTATTCCATATTCATAACATGTTACATTCACTGTTTGAATACTACAATAATTAATCACATTTCAAATCATGGCAATGTGAATTAGGGATCAAGATAAGACTGTATGCGTTGTAGCGGTTAATGTTTTCATCACGTCCTTAGTAACACAGTAACATTCTTTCGACTAAAGCCATTTTAAGTTCTAAAATAATGACTTTTTTATGCAATCAGTGGTTTTCTCATAAATAATCACGTACATTAATAACTTTATCCATGTGGATGATAAAGTTATTAATAAAATCAGAGACATGCGCTACAAATCTATTGATAATGTTTTTTATAAATTACCAAAAATAATTGTTGGCCGCTTTAGGTATTGCTTGGCCTTAGGTGCTTGAAATTGGAATTGTTGTTAAAAAATATATTCTATATTTCATCTATCATTTTATATATATATATTTTTTAATTTACAAAAATTACAAAGGTTTAGTCATCACTAGCTTTTAAATAGTATCTAAAAAAAGATTAGTTAGAAAAATAAAAATGAACAAAGTTACTATCTACAATTTTGTAATAATCGCTTAAGTTTGCATTTATAAGCTCTATTCATTTTTCTAAAGCATAAACAAAGTACCTGAAATTAACCAAAAGAAAAAATGTATATGGTAAAAAATAAAAGTTTTATGAGAGTTGTAAGATTCAAGCAGCATTTAAGTTTAAGCCCAAAAGGCCCTTCTATGTATAAGAACTCTGCTATCTGTCTGAAATCTCGTGCACTACCAACTAAATCGGTTGTGAAAACTAAGCTTAATGATTAGTTATTCGAAAGGAAAGCCCTTGTGAACACTAGACTTGAACATTGACTCCAGAAAGTACTGTTGTCTTTGAAAAGATTCAAAGTTTCTCTTGAATACGCTTTTATTTCGACCGAAAGTTAAAAGTTCTATCCTGTCTTGTTTGGTCTTCTATTTTACGACTTTTTTTTAAAGTCTTAGAAAGAATCGCTGGTTGCTTCAACTCCCCAGGGTACAGCGAAAAGTCTTGGAATTGATCATTTGATTCCATTCATTTACATTTAGATGGGTTTAGTTAGGAATTTAAATTGGACGTGATTGTTGAGATTTCCTTGTTGGATTAAGTGGCAGCTTTGCTTCTGTTTCCAAAAACGGAGACCCAAACCATAATTCTGTGGTTACTAAAACCTCAGTTATTTAGATTTGCTTGAAATTTGTCTTGTTTATCTATCAATGAAGTCACAGTGAAACTATTTGTGGTATTGTAGTGACTTTGAATATTATCTAATTATCTAAGAATGTTTCTACAAGTTGGTTAAGTTATTTAATTCCACAATGTATTTTGATTTGAAAATCAAACTATTTTTCATAAATCTAGTTGTAAATTGTAGAAAAATAGATATAAAAGAAATTTATTTGTTGTTTAAAATTTACTTTTCTCAATCGGCTTGATTCTTAATATTTTAATTTTTACATTATTTGATTCCTTTCGTTTTAGTTATCAAATGACCCTCTACTTCAATTTAAGGCCGAAAATGATTTTAGAATTTTAAAAATATTATTTTTCTATATTTTAATTAGTTTTGATTAAAATATGTTAAACAAATTGAAAATCGTGTTAGAGTAATCCTTATTTGTGATAAATATCCCTTTTTAGTACAGCCCTTTTTAAATATTCCAAACTAACAATAGTTTCTAAAATTCTGTTATTAAATTTTGTTATTTAATTTTTAAAATTTAATATTTTAAACTGAATGGTAATTTACTGTGTAGCATAATTCTAATTTTAATTATGTCCTGTTTAAGTACTTCAAGAGTTAATTGATATTGAATATCTCTTATACTTTGAAAACTAAAGGGGTGTGATTTTCTTTCATTTAAATTTCCTACTTGTATCAAATTTAAAAATTATTATCACTACTAAGATTTATTTAGCTTCCCGTTATCCAAAAAACAAGTTTTTCCCCTTATATAGAAACCGAATATTGGTAAAGAGGTTACGTCTCACGCGAAGAAAGATTTCAGACATAAAACCTCCGATAAGAAAAGCAACCTATTGTACCAGGTCTTTCCAAGTTGATTATTCAATAATTGAATAACCATGAAATGCCTTCTTAAAGTCGACTTTCTTGAGCATTCATCTAAATTACAAATACCAAGGGAGGCGTACTATGCAGAAGAAAAGGTTTCCCAGTTTTCCAATCTAATCAGGAGGATAAACCTCAGAACTTTCCCCTGCAGAGCAGCCCGGGCATTCTCTCGCGATCAAAATGACATTTACGATCTCAGGTTAACGGCGGAGTAAAAGTTAACTCGAAAGTCGATTCCGGTAATCCTTCTGGGAGTTTTTAGCGAGGAATCTTTGCCCACTAACGAAGTGGGCGGCAACGGGACACAATCGGGTGAAGCAAGGGGTTGGGAATAAAAATCACAGGCCAATCGCAATTTCACTAACGGGGGAGAGAATAAGGGTAAAATAAAAAGCAAAAAAGAAAAACATTTAAGCTGAAACTACAAAGGAACAGTAGGCCTAAGTCTTACGACATTTCTAAGTAGGATTATACCTGGTTCCGTTGGTGGCAACATGTCCAAGGGAGTGGCTGAGAATATAATAGCGGACGAGGGTGCGAAAGAAACAATAAAAACGTTTACAAAGCAGAAAACAATGGGTGTTTATGGCTTGCTTTGGCTCTTGTCCCAGATGGTTGTGAAAAGTTCTTTTTTCTTGCTTATTCCTTTCATCTTTCCAGCTTCGTTTGCACATTCCGTTCAACGTTCATTTAATGACGCTTCTACTTGCATGTTATAAGCAAAGATTACGTTTTGATAAATTTCATTTTTCAGCACCAAAATTCCAATATAAAATGTTTCATTCTTACTACATATATTTTGTTTTCTTTATATTAAATATTCTAAAACATATGTGCTGAGTACAAACAAAATTCAAACCACATACTTTTCATTCTTTCTTCAAAAGCAATTCTTTCTTTAATTTTAAGGAAAACATGAATTTTAACACGTCATTAATTTCCTGTTCACGTTTTAGATACGGTAATAACGAATAAATCTATAAATGTAAGTTTGTTATTAGACACAATTATGCGCCTTGATTTACGTATTATTGCAATATATTAAAATTACAAGCACAATTATGCAATACATATAAAAATTAATTTATATGCAAATCACTTAAGTTCAAAATTCAAGCTAAGCCATATTTCGTCGAAAATAAACGTTTTAACTGGTTTGTTAGCTTACGAAATATGGTAATTTTACATTTTATATCAAAAATAAATAGCCGGATTCAAGGAGAATTAAAAAAAATATATAAGTATACAAGATTACGTTTCTTAGAATGTGGAAAACAAACATAAAATTAATTGCTACAAAAATTTTAAATATTTAACAATTTTTATTTTAATATATATGTATATATAAATAAATAACACATACATTTGTAAATATATAAGCATACATATTTGCATCAATGTATCAATCTATTTTTGGCATACAAAACTAAACTAAATAACAATGAAATAAAATAATTTAAAAAAAATTATAATGAAAAATCAATATCAACTTCTATAATTAAAACTAAAATTTTAAATTAGAAATGCATATTAAGTTTATGAAGAATACGTGCAAATATTTACTTGAAAAATACTAATAGAATATTTTATTGAATATGCTACTCTTAAATTATCTACTATCAACTGAAGAAAATAGAGTTGATTTAAAAAAATGTAAATATTCATTTTACATTCAACTACATTGTTATGCAAATAAATTTTTTTCTAATAAAATATTAAATTATTATATTTGCTTTGCTCTATTCCTAGAAGAGGAAATATCTTGCTTGTTAACTTTTGTAAATAAGTGTGAATTGATAAATAGTATATTGAACATAAATTGCATATATATGATAAATTGCATATATATATAAGAAAATGTTATATTTTTATTTTCATGTTAAGAAATTCATTTCATTTGTAAATTAGGTAAGTAAAGTTTAATCGTATTTGTAAATAATTTTTTAATTTTATTTTTGCCATAACTTTAACATTTTAAATATTAATATTTCATACAGTTTCGTATTTGTTTATCAAATATAGCTTAATTATTTTCACATTAAATGTAAAAAAATATTTTTCGAAATGTAGAAACTAATTTTTCGAAAAAAAACAACAATTGAAATATACACGAAAAAATTAAATATTGCACACAAAAAATTTATTTTCTTTTAAATAAACCTAATGACATAAAATATTAAACTAACCTCTGTATGAAATAAATTTTAGCAATTATAATTTTTAGAAAGGTTTTTATTTTTTAAAATAATTACAAAACATTTTGTAATTTGATAAATATAATTTACATTAACACTTTGAAATAAAATATTTATCTACTCTTAATACAAGACAAATATTATTTATTTATATTATGTGGTAATTAATATATTTAATAATTTTGCTAAATTATAATTATTAAATTCATTCATTTCAATATAATTAATAAAAATTGCTCTTTAATAACTATATTCAAAAAGTTATTTAAGAATGTTTGAATATAATTAACAAAAAATTCGATGAAAATTCTTTAAACTATAAAAAACATGTATTTTAATGTTAATAATATTTTATTCTGTGTAAAATTTTATATTTACATAATTATCTCTTACATAATAATATATATAAATTTCTAATTTCCATTTATATAATTTTTACGGTGTAAATTACCAAAATAAATAATATCTTGAGGATATAAGCAAAAATAAACAGACTAAATGTAATTACTTATATGCAAAAAACGAGACTAATTATTGCTCTTTCCTAGAAATTATACATTTTGTGCTATACCATTATCTTATATTTTAGCAAGAAGGAAAATTATACAGTGCTATATTGAAACTGAATTTTTTTATTTTCATATACCTTTTTCTTTCTGGTGACTTTTTTTTCTTCGGGGACTTTTTCATAGTGTTTTTAATAGTATTCGGACTTAGTTCTATTGGATATTCAATAGGGAAGACTCTTTTCTTTGAGCTTTTTTTTTTACGTCGTTGTCATGACAACTTGAATTTATGTCAGAAAACAAGGATTTATATAGTAAATGGAATTCTTGTTCCTCTACAACGTTAATGTATACAAGTATATTGAAATGAAGAATCTGTGTATATGATATACAGCTTGATATATATATGAATATATGTTGATTATTTTATAGTTTAAGATTTATTTCAGTTTAATAATTCCATTTTACTTTGCTGAGGACCTCTTTAAATAGCTGGCCTTTTGAAAAATTTTAGTATATTTTTTAAATTTATATTCATAAAAATTTTGCTCAGGTGTGATAAAAATTCTATTATGTAAATCGAAACATTCTCGAATAATTCCCAATTTAAAATTTTACAATCAGTGAAGCAATATTTTTCCATGATTAGAAATAAATATATGTCCTGAAATATATTACTTTTTTATTCAATTATTTATGCAAAATTTGTTAGATTAAAAACATATTAAAAATAATAATTTTTATACTATTAAACAATTGTGTCATTTTTGAAAATTATCGGATTTTTTAGAAATATTTTTGGTTGTGAATTCTTAACATGCAAGATAGACAATAACAAAATACATATATCTATAAGAAAAAGATATGTGTTAATAAATCAGATTAGTCTAGAAAATAAAAATTTGGTTTATATACGTCGGGTAAAAGATAAGGGAAAATTAAACACCTTAACAGATAGAGTACAATTAATTTCTTTTTTTCAAAGATTTAATTCAATTTCATTGCCTAAATTAGTAAATGAATAGTTAAGTAGCATTACTTTTACAAAATAAATTTATGTTAGTTTAAAAAAATTATGAATATGTATGAGAAAGAGAAAAGTGTAATTTGAGAATAAACAATTGAACTATGCTATGCATTGTTGATTGTGTTAGTTAAATCTTCTTTATGAGTATTTAAAGTTATCTTCCAGTTTTTTCACAAATCTACCAACATATGTCTTTAATAACTGATTAGAGATTGCTTTATAACTGTTTAGAATCCCCTTACAGCGCTGAAGAAATTTGTTAGACTTTGCGGAGACTGAAACTATTTCTAGCAATAAACCTTTTATTGTAAAGGAATTTATTTAGGATATTTGTAGTAAATATTTTGCAATATTTGAATTTCTTATCTTCATTTACAGGGTTTTTTTTTGTGAGTGAATTATAGTATATTTGTTATAAAAATATCTATTTCAATGTCTATATAGAAACTTTACCCGGCAATAATTACTTCATTAATTCAGTGTATGATTATATACATAACGTACTCAATTTTTAATTTCAAAACTCTTGTGCTGCATGTTCTTTCAGATTTATATTATCCATGCCCCAGTATATTCTAAAGTTGTCGTGATGACAATAACTATGTTCGTTTACCTTAAAAAGATTTTATTTTGAACTAAATACGTCAAAATGAATACATTGTTGAAAATGGATGTGAATACATTGTTGAAAATGGATGTGAATACATTGTTGCTTTTTTTTAATTTAGTAAGAAATATTAGAGCATTTATTTATAAAATCTAAATATCAAATACTGTAAAAGCACTGCATATTAAAAACAATAAAAAATAGATACATGTGAAATTTTTCGCGTATCATTTTTGTTAGAATAATTAGTTTAAATTTAAAAAAATAGTTTACTGCTTATTGATAAAGCCTAGTTATATAAAATTAGTCATACCTGATTTTAAAAAAATGTTACGTGTAATTATTATTTTTTCTTTATGCATAGATATTAAATTGTTTTTTGTAAATATTTATGATTATTAAAATAGTTTTCTGTATCTGTAATAATCTATTGCTTTTATCATTTTTTACTTTTATGTAAAGCTTTTTTATTTATTTGGTAAAATAGTATATTGTTTTCTTGGAAAGGATGGCATAATTAATTTACTGAATGTGTTGTAATTTTTTTGTTATAAATTTTTTTTATATACTTTAAACCTTCATTACTCTTATTTCTCTTAATCAACCGTAATCTAGCTTAATCTTATTGATTTTTCAGAAATTAATTTCAATTAATTTTTTACAAATTTATTAAAAAATTACTTAGTTATGCGCTTAAAACACTTTATAATTTTTTAATCAAAATATGTACATTTAATTGTGCATCGACAGAATTTTCTGAATGCATTAAAATGATTATCTATCAACTAATTTTATTCAAAAAAAGCTTCTTGGAATTCCATTTACGACATGCCGCCATTTTAATTGAGCGTGTCTTCCGAACTTAGCTCGAACTAATCTAAATGGGTCTATTGCCTTTTCTCTTGATGGATTAATTTCTACGAACTTCCTATAGGCAAGGTAATAAAGCATCAGATACAATATCAGATAAGGCAACAGAAACAAAAATCCCGTTTCAAATAGTTGTTCGTAAAAAAAAAAAAAAAAAAAAAAAAAAGGCTACAAATTATACCATTGGTTCGCGTCATTAGGAATGACCAGAATACACCATTTCTTCTGTCACAGTGGCATTAGGGGATGCAAATCGCCGATAATGCCCGAGGAGCAGGTGAAGCCACGAATAGTGAACGAGTTATTGGAAAAATTTCCTGGAAACTGCGTCAATTTTCGACGGTAGACCAATGTGGTCAAAGACTTAATACATTTGCTTTCACGTGTCAGTAATCATCGTTCTTACAAAACTGATGGTTTTCATAATAATGAATGTAATTATATACATGTTTTTTTTTTTTTTCTAAGAAGTAGTATGCAAGGAAGTAGGGCATATGTGATAAATGCCAATACCACAATGAATGGTTTGGAGTGTTTTCTCTAATGTTGATAAATTTGATTCATATTTGAATGTATTTTTTATGCTTCGCATCTGTACTTAAATTTATTAATAAATTTCATTTTATCATAGCAATCCTAAAAGAGTAATTATATTTCAAATTCCAACAACATAACATTTAATAACATTGACTTAAAATCATTTAATTTTTCAAATATTGAAAAAGGTTGAACATGGTATAAACGTAACATACCATCTTATTGTATAACATTAACTGATAATTTAAAATTACCTATGAAATACTGATTTTTATTATATTTTTATTGTGTAAGTTATAATTTATTTAATTCCTAGTATCTCAGATTTCCTAGTAATTCAGATTTCGATCACATGGAATTGAGTTTTAAAAATGACATTCGGGATAATAGTTGTCAAGTTCATCTGATATTTAATGTGAAATATACAAATTTTTGTGTCCATAGATTTATGGGTATATTTGATTAGTAAAGTTATTGGAAAAAAAGTAAAATAAATCGAAATTTCTTTTCTTTTGCAATAGCAGCTCTTTGTGTGAGTTATTAAGTTTGTTTATTTTTATTTTGTTTCCTCACTTAAGCAAGAATTTTGCGTACTCTATTAAATTTCTTTTCGAAAGAATTAAAAATTCAGCTCGATAAATTAACATTTGAAAAAATTATCCAAAAAGTAAACAGAAGTAAAGATTTATTAATTACGAGTACCATTGCTCCAAATCAACATGCAATAAATTCGTCTGCAGAATATTTTAGTGGGCCTCTTACACGCACACATTCATTTTTATAACTTATTTAATCTAACTTAGATTATTTATGTCGTAACATTACGTTTTTTGAAGAGTGGTTATTGTCAAATTTATACACCTGCGAATGACATTTTTCATAATCCAAAGCGATTCTTTTGTCAGCTCGTTTTGATTGATTTAGAAGAAAATAAAGTTAAACAGCATAACTACAAATTATTAGCCATTTTTAAAATGTAATTAACTTCCTTTAGTAGACATATTCTTTGTTTCCGCATACTGTTTTTACATAAAAGTTATTTTTCTTGACTGGAAATTCACTTAAATTTTAATAAATAATTGCATTTTAAAGAAAACGTAATGTTTAATAACACAAAAAATAATTTATTTTAAATCCGGAATTCAGTATGTATAAACATGGCAATGTTTTTATTGTAAGATACTTTTTTAGTCCATAAATATTGAGGAAAATATCTAGAAATATTCCATAGTAATATTTCAATATTCAAAAATGGATATTGGTCTTGGGTAATTATTCTATTTTATAAATTTCATTTCTAAAATTTTAATAATATAACATATAAAGTGAGATAAAGTAAAGATAAGTTTCTTTCTTATATTTAAAATATTAATTATATCATTAATTATCTTCATATTTAAAAATAAGAAAATTATTCGTATGAAAAGGAATGCTATTGTTTCCTTAAACATAATCCTTCCAAATATGTTTAAATTTAAAAGATATGCAGAAGTATCTCTTTCGATTAAATTTTCTAACTTGCCATTGGAACATTTTCCAAGGTTCACATTTTACGAATTGAAAATATGTTTCTTAAAAATTAATGTATCTAATTTTTTAAAACAATTTTAGTAGTATTTTCTTGTTACGTTTCTATGTATTTTATCTTTCAAAATACTTATTATCTGTTAAATTCTTTGTGATACTTTTTAGAGAATAAAGAAAATCTGTAATTTTTTTTTCAAATTAAAAAAATAGTTTACTTAAAAAATTGAAATTGTTAAATTAATTTTAAATTTTATAAGAGTTTTCTCTATATGCTATCAATCATGAAATGTTAATTTAATTAAAATATAACATATTTTAATTAAATTAATATTTTATGATTGATAATTATATTTATGTTTAATTGAAATCTAATATCATTTATAATTTTTTAAAAATTTGGCTTATGTGCATAGATTATAAATGTGTTTGATATAATAATACCCAAATCTCATTTTATCGCTTAAATTATATTGGCGACAATTAATACACATAAATATTATTGATGATCGCCTAAATACACAAACCATTGTCTAACTACAAACCATTGTCTGAATTGTTGTGTAATATATTTCACTATAATACGAATAATGTCCTCAACTTTACTATACTATTATTACAGATTTACTTAATTTACGTAACAGTAGATTGCTTTTAATCAGGAGTAGAAATGATATTTGTATTGGAAAATATTCTCTTCACTTTTTTTTTTCGCCTTCAGGTATTTGTCGGCTAAAATCTGGCGATTTAACGTTTATTTTCTGATATTAATGGCTGACAAATTACTCGGTATTTCGCGCCAAGCTTCTTTCTGACATATTTGCTCCTGACGACCGAGGTTAAGTTGGTAAGTCGAGCGGAAAATTGCTGCTGCTCCGGGAATCAGCAATCAATTAAGACGGAACGCAATGTTTGGAAAGCCCGATCACTTTTCTTATCGCAAAGCACAATTTACTAATTTCTCCTTCGATCTGAGATGGGCTCTTTTAAATTATAATTTACTGTACCTTTGATATTAGCTATGTTAGCTAATAGTTTTGTCAGCAATCAACAAGTTGAGGACGAAATTGTTGAATTATATAAAGATTGCTTTTAAGTAATTGTTTTTAGTTATTTGCAACAGATACAAGCTCAAAAAAAAAGTTACATTGATTTTATGTATTTTCACACACATAATTTGACATATATATTTAAAAAATATTTCGATTTTATTTAATTTTTTAGAAGTAATATTTAGGTATTTATTAATGACTTTGCTAATTATTATTAGTTAATTATTATGAGTAATTATTACGAGAAAAACAGGGTATCTAGAATTTTTTTACAACTTTTTATCATTTTCACATTTAAGCTCTAATTTCTTCGAAGAAATATCAGAATGGATACCTTTATGCAAGTTAACTGATAGCTGTTTTATTTTCTTGTTATTGAAATGAATTGATTTTCGAAACAAAAGTTGCGAACAAGATAGCTTATTGCTTTCGTTTTCAATTTCATGACATCTGAATTTTTGTCATCGTGATATTAACTTAATTCTACATATTCAATATTTATCTTAAGATAGGTCTAAAGATTCTTCTAGGTCAAAGGTACTCTCTTTATTTATTAATTACATTTGTTCATCATCAATAACCCTTTGAACTGCGTATGTATAATATAAAAATTATCAAATTATATTTGGCTTAGAGTTCAATAAATTAGTTTCTAAGTATACACACAGTTTGTATAAATTATACCATTTTACAGTTAATTTTAATTCATGAAAGTTTTAGATGGATAACAGCGTTCTTAAAATGAGCTCTAAAATTATGATGTATAAAAACAATAAAAAAAACTTAAATATTAATGAAAAATTCTTATTTTATTTTGAACTGTTAAAAACTTAATCTTTATATTTGATTTACTTTTAAAAATATGGTACACATGAAAACTGTAGAAACTTTAATGTTTTCACTCAATAGATTTCTTGAGGTTAATTATATTAATCACATCTGTTTCATAAAATAAAACATGAGATTATATTAAATTCTTTCATACGCTTCTTAAATCAAGAGTTTCTAGAATAATTCTAACCGCATCTTATCGAATAATAGAGATTATATTCTTAAAAAACTTTATAGCTTGCATATAAATAAGGAGCGTTTAGTTGTGTCGAACATCGACAATTATCTATTTTTACAGGCCATCACCCGTCAAATAATTTGTTGATGGTACCACACTTGAGACGGTGTCTCTTCTTGATGGCTATCGAATTTTATATTAGTAACACGTGCTACAACTCACTAATGAGTTATTCCTTGAAGACACTCTCCAAAATTGTTCATTATTGGATTTTAACGAACATTTTTGAGCGATTCGACGTTCTACTAATCACGATACGATTGCGCAGGAGACATTTTTCTGTCCACCTTTTGTTTCCGCTCTGTGGCAGATGGTAAGCAGAACGAAATGTCATTTAATGATGAAAGTTTGTTTCAGACGATTTTTTTTTTTAATAATTATACTTCTTTTCCGTTGCCACTAATGGAATTCGCATATAAAATTATCTTTTTTTAAGATTCTGTTCTAGATTTTTTTAGATAGAGTTCTCTCTAAGCATTAATTACTATTGCCTCATAATTTTTTTTCTCATTAAAACTAGTTAGAATAAAGTACATTTAGAGTTGATTTATTATAGAATCATGAGAAAAGTTTTCATTACATGCATAAATTGTGATTAAAGAATTTTATTAAAAAAAATATTTGTCAACAAATTGTGGGAAAACTGTCCATTTGAAACAAAATACATAAATACATTTTACGCATGTTAAAATATTATCTTTATTTAATAAAGAAAATTCATATTGAGTTTAATCTCATATATTGTGATAAAATCATTTTAAAATATGAAGGATAATTTCATTTAAATTCATGCATTAAAGACTCAAAATAAGAAATTATTTTGTACGCATTGAAATTTTAGATTAAACAATACATATGTAGATGTGTTATAATATCATATCAAAATATATTACTATTTGAGTGGAACTAACTATGAATAAATAAATTTATAAGTATGAATTCAGTTTATTAAAATCTGCACAAGTAAATTACTTTTTTAATTATTATTATTTATAAATATGCATGAAATTTTTTTAACAATCCTTCTTTACATAATGAATCACGTTAACATATAATAACAGTAACTATTTATGATTCATTTGTTATTTATTCATAAAAAGTTGTAAAAGCGTTTCAAATATTTTTTTTTAAACGAAAGGTTTGAATGTCACTTGTTTTCTTTCTATAATTCATCAAAACATAATATATGACATCATTATTTTATTATTAATTAATTTTTATTGTAATTAATCTTATTCCCATTAAAATAAAATAAAAACTATTTCACATAGTATTGAAATAGGAT